>NIZD01181419.1:0-25362 GCA_003182575.1 Pseudois nayaur | reverse complement strand
AACTGACCTTTTCCAGTCCTGTGGCCACTGCTGAGTTTTCCAAATTTGCTGGCATATTGAGTGCAGCACTTTCACAGCATCATCTTTCAGAATTTGAAATAACTCTACTGGAATTCCATCACTTCAAATGCGGGTCAATAAGCAAGAGTTAGAACCCTGTGTGGAACACCTGTTTGGTTCAAGATTGAGAAAAGAGTATGACAGGGCTGTCTGCTGTCACTCTTTTGTTTAACCTGTACACTGAGCACATCATGAGAAATGCCAGGCTGGATGAGTTACAAGCTGGAATCAAGATAGTCACGAGAAACACCAACAACCTCAGATATGAGGATGGTACCACTCTAATGGGAAAAAGCAAAGAAGAATTAGAGCCTCTTGATAAGGGTGAAGGAGGAGAGTGAAAGAACCGGCTTAAAACTAAATATTGGAAAAAACCCCTAATATCATGGCATCTGGCCCCATCACTTCATAGCAAATAGAAGGGGAAAAGGAGGAAGTAGTGACAGGTTTCCTCTTCTTGGATTCTAAAATCACTGGGGATTGTGACTGCAGCCATGAAATCAAAAGGCAATTGCTTTTTGGCAGGAAAGCTATGATAAACCTAGATAGTGTGTTGAAAAGCAGAGACATCACTCTGCTGACAAAAGTACATATAGTCAAGGCTATGATCTTCCAAGCGGTCGTGTACAGCTGTGGACCATAAAGAAGGCAGAATGCCAAAAAAATTGATGCCTTTGAACTGTGGTGCTGGAGGAGACTCCTGAAAGTCCCTTGGGCAGCAAGGAGATCAAACCTGTCGATCTTAAGGAAGATCAACCTTGAATATTTACTGGAAAGACTGATGCTGAAGCTGAAGCTCCAGTATTTTGGTCATCTGATGCGAACAGCTGATTCATTGGAAAAGTCCCTGATGCTGGGAGAGATTGAGGGCAGAAGGAGAAGAGGGCATTAGAGGATGAGATGGCTGGATGGCATCACCAATGCAATGGACGTGAACTTGGACAAATTTTGGGCAGATGGTGAGGGACGGGGGCTTGGCGTGCTGCAGTCCACAGGGTCACAAAGAGTTGGGTATGACTGGGAGATTGAACAACAACAACATTTGTCTATTTCAGATTCAAACTCCTATACTTTATAGTCTTGATAGTATCTACCTCATTCCTTTGGATTTTCTAGATCTATAAGAACATGAGTTATAAAGAAAATTTTTTTTCTCATTTCAATATTTAACTTTGCTTTTAATTTTTTCCTTTCATCAGAATTTCTCAAACAATGAATAATGATATAAAGCTTGTTTTTTTTTTGTTCTTAATGTTGCTATTTTATCTTCAAGTGATTGTCAGCTATTACTATGAAATATATATATTTTTCATGGTTAGCAGCTTTTCTTATATTCCTACTTGAATTTTTAAAATAGAAGTTGGTCACAAGTTTTATAAAGTGTCTTTGTACCATTTATTGAAATGACATACTTTTTTTTGCCTTTAATCTATTGCTACATGGTAATAATAGCTTATTATTTGCAAACCATTGCTAAAATTCTACATTACATTATATATAGCCCTGGTTTGCTTAATATTTTGTTTCATTAATTATTAACAATGGGCTTGTTTATCATTAATTACTAATAGAAGAGCAGCAGTGGTTTATTTTTTGTCACAGAGACTTTACTCATATAAAAGAGAGAATTATATGGCTCAGAGCATTGGTCTGGAAAAGAACTGAAGGTCTGGGAAGGACTGAAGGAAAAGGAGAAGATGGTGGCAGAGGAAGAAATGATTAGATCGCATCATCGACTCAATGGATGAATTTGACCTAACTCCGGGAGGTAGTGGAGCACACGGAAGCCTGGTGTGCTTCAGTCCATGGGGTCTCAAGGCGTCAGGTATGACTTAGCAACTGAACAACAGCAGTAATAAAAGAATCTGGGGCTTCTCCAAAGTGAAGCTACTACTCATTCATTTATTCATCAATCTGGGCACCATTTATATATTTGATGTAAATCTGCAAGTACATTCTGAGCCCTTTTTAGGCTGAACAAGAGTGGAAGTTCTAAGCTTAGACTCTGCTGCCACAAAAGGCTTGAGTTCACATCCTAGCTCTGTTATTTACCGGCATATAAACTTCAGCCAGTTACCTAATCGTGAAAAGCCTCAAGTATTCTCATCTGAAAAATGAAATATTTATTACTAAATAAATAGCACCTACTTGAGGCTACACTGGGCTTCCCTGGTGGCTCAGTGGTAAAGAATCCGCTTGCCAATGCAGGAGACATAGATTCGATCTCTGGATTGGGAAGATCCCCTGGAGGAGGGTGTGACCACCCACTCCAGTATTCTTGCCTGGAGAATCCCATGGACAGAGGAGCCTGGCAAGCTACAGTCCATGGGGGTCACAAAGAATCAGACATGACTTAGCAACTAAACACTACACCCTACACTTCCTCCACCACTTGAAGGTACATATGAAAATAGCATTTGTAAAGCTTTTCCAGTGTCTGCATATGCAATCTTCAATACAGGTTATTAGGATGCGCTTATTACATCTGTTAGGATGCTCTTACTACAAGTGCTAACGGCTGATCATTAGTGCTTCCCGGGCCTCCACTTTCCCAACTTGCACAACGAGAGTGCATTTCCCTATTCCTCCGGGTCCATATCTGTATTCCTCTAATCGCCACATATGTTCCCCATCCCCCACCACTCATACCCCACACCAAGTCTGCTGGGTAAGAACTGGATCAGCTTGAAGATTAACAGAGAAGCATGAGCCCGATAGCCAGGTCATCCGTGCCGTGACACCTGAAGAGCTCTTGGTTGGGGAAGTTGCAGTGAACACGTTTCTATAGGATGTCATCGCAGGTCAGTACCCTGAATGCTCACCTCCCAGCTAAAGCTCCCACCTGACTTTTTCAAGTATGCATCAGTAGCTCCAAGCTGCAGAGAAGACGCAGAACATTCAGATGGCTGCACTTTCTCCAGAGCCGTCCCACGCCCCCTTGCGCAAGCTAAGCTTCAGAGGTCTTGGCCTCGATTGCCTTTAAGTAAGAGACTTATGCACACCTTGGGCTCCATCAGTATCTCCAAGGATGTGTGGCTGTTATTTTCCTGGTGAGCCGGATGATTTACTGTGTTTTGCCAAAATGTCTTAGTGTTTGACCTCTCCCCCTTTGGAGAAGCTGAGCTAAGTGGTCTTGTGTTCCTGTCCTCTGCCCCAGCCCTTTATAACAAGTCACATTTCAGAAGGCCCATGGGAATCGAGATCTCTCCAGCTGCTGAATGATATCGGCCTGAGACATATGAGGTTTGCTTTGCGTGTTGTGTCAGCTGCAGACATAATTCACTAAACTACCCCCGACATGGGGGTGTCATCTAGTGATGCTTCTATTTACGAGGTCTCATTCTCATATTGGCAAGCACTGCTGGGGAGACTTCAAAGGCTTGCGGCATGTTTCTCAGCTCCTTGGTTCCTCTCCATCTTGCCTTCTCCTTCCCCTTTCTGTCTGGGTTATGCTGGGCGACCCCAAGGTTTCTAGGGCCAATTAGCAGGTTAAAGCATATTGACCTGCACAACCACGGCGTTTACGCTCACCATAACTCCTCATAATATGGAAGCTTATGCTGGCCCTCTTTGCGGCTTTGTTCACAGCCTGCCGGCGACAAGGTCGTTCATTTATTATAATCAGAATTCTTGAGTGAACTATTTTTTAATTATGACTTCGTAGTAGAAGTTGTTACAGGTTGGGAAAGGAGGCCAGATGGGAGTTTGCAGCTCTTTGATGATGAGGCTGAATGATTTGCTTTGATCATAGAGACAACAGTTCATAAAAGAGGCTGGTCTCTTCCTGAAATTTGCAGGTAAACAGAGGTTTGAAACCAGTCTGCAATGAGCGATTTAGACCCCAGACAATGCTCTTCTTTGAACTGGATTTAGGGGCTATTGATTAACACAGCACAGGGGACTGGATGGATGAAAAAAAAAAAGGTGGCTTTAGTCCCCAGGGAAGGTGCATTGAGAGGTCACCAGCTTGATGCTCTGGGGTTAGATTTCTGGGTCTAATCTGGTGCCTGCACAGTGTTCAGGCAAATCGATATGAAATGAACAACACAGGTAACCTCAGAAGGAAGAACTCCTTAAGAGAAAGTGCTGATAGGAGAAAACTTGCAGGCTTTGGATACAGGAGAAACGAAAATAAAATCCTTCCTTCTCCAAAATAGGATTGCCCTGTATTATGTACCAATAAAAGTGTCTGTATACAGAGCTTGCGGGCTTCCCTGGTTGTTCAAATGGTAAAGAATCTGCCTGCAATGTGGGTTTGATCCCTGGGTTGGAAAGATCCCTGGGTTTGATCCCTGGGTTTAATTCCAGGGTTGGGAAGATCCCCTGGAGAAGGGAATGGCTACTCACTCCAGCATTTTTGCCTGGAGAATTCCATGGATAGAGGAGCCTGGAGAGCTGCAGTCCATGGGGTCACAAAGAGTTGGACACGACTGAGTGGCTAACACACACACACACACACGTATGGATAAAAATGTCTGTATACAGAGCTTGTATAGCTTCCTGAGTCAAACAGTGTTTCTAACCTAAAATCTACCTCATTTTCACTTTAATTTTAACCATATTTATTAAGTAATATGGACTTCCTTGGTGACTCAGACGGTAAAGAATCTGCCTGCAATGCGGGAGACCCAGGTGGGGAAGGTCCCCCGGAGGAGGGCATGGCAACCGTCTCCAGTGTTCCTGCCTGGAGAATCCCATGGACAGAGGAGCCTGGTGGGCTACAGTCCATGGGGTCGCAGAGTTGGACACGATTGCACGCCACACAGCACATTAAGTAATACCGTTTGTTCTTTTATTTTGTAACATTTTGTGATTTTTTTTAAAGTAAAATACTGAATTTGTTGTCCTCCTTGCTGTTTAGTCTCTGAGTTGTGTCTGACTCTTTTGTGACCCCATGGGCTGCAGCCTGCCAGGCTCTTCAGTTCATGGGATTCTCCAGGCAAGAATATGGAGTGGGTAGCCATTTCCTTCTCCAGGGATCTTCCCAGCCCAGGGATCGAACCCTGGTCTCCTGCACTGCAGGCAGACTCTACCGTCTGAGCCACCAGGGAAGCTTGGCAATAGAGCGATGATTCTCAGCTGATGGAATGGAATAAAATGAGTAATTTTGCTTTAGAAAAAATTCTTCCCTCTCCATTTATTATGTGTGGTTACGGGGGTTCATTGCTTAAGCTGTTCTGTACTAAGTATCTTTATCTCTACAAATTGAACATAAATGCTTCAGTGGTCATTTTCATGGTTTAGTGATGTGCCTTTTGAGAAAGGAGCCCTGCTAGATGCCAGGCATTTGGGAAAAGAATAAAGTGCCTCGGTGTCCTAAGTCGGTCTTTATTTACCCGAGGATGCTTTGGAATGCCTTCTCAGCATGCCTTCATAGAATACTTGGTTTTCCCAAGTAAATTATTTCAAAGCGATATTTTTGAATTGTAATGGGGCTTGTTTGAACATTTAAACACAAGAATTCCATTTGTTTAAAGTGTTTGTGCTTTTGGGGGGGCTCCAGGGGGTTCTGCCACGTGGGGGAACTGCCTAACTACTGGTAGTCAGCTTTAGAGATATTGGCTGAGTCGGGAGTATGCAGCGTTTCAGGTGTTCAGATCCTGTTGGTTGTGAATCTGGGGTGTGTGATTTGGTCAGTTTACTGGGCATGACCTCCCGATACTAGTCAAGTACCATCTGACTGAAACATAGGGAAAAGTCACTGGGATCTGATAGTCACTGCGAAAGAGACCTCGGTCTTGAATAAGCAAGCCAGTCGCCTTGGGCAACAAGGCAAAGGCCCAGCGTCCCCTCTGCCTTGAGACTTGTCAGACCCTTGGCGCCTCGGGCGGAAATGCCGTCTGAAGGGCAGCCCCGTCAGCTGCCTTCCCTTGTTCCTCTCTTTTCAGGGGTCTGCGGCTCCACTTCGGGCCGCTTGTATTTCTGTGCCATGGCCTGTGCTGGGCACAGGCACGTGGAGGGGTCGTGGAAGCCTGGGGCAGGTGGTCCTGGTGGAGGAGATACCGAAAACTCCCTGCTATGCCAGAACCAGCGGAGGCTGGTGAAGTGAGCTGCGGGATTTCCAAGTGTTTAAGGACACCAAGGCACACTACTTCAGGTCATCTCACTGGGTCATTACTCAACACCAACTGTTAGCTGGGCTGCCGTCACAAAATACCACAGACGGGGCGCTTCAACAATGGAAATGCATTTGTTCCCTTTTCTGGAAGCTAGAAGCCTGAGATGGAGGTGGTGGTGGGGTGGGGGGGTTGGCTTCTTCTGAGGCTTCTCTGCTCGGCTTGCAGATGGCCACCTTCTCACCAGGTCCTCACGCAGTCTTTCCCTGCGTGTTGCATTGTTGCTTTTCGTTTGCACCCGATTCTTTGTGATCCCATGGACTGCAGTACACTGGGCTCCTCTGCCTGTGGGATTTTCCAGGCAAGAATATTGGAGTGCAGTGGGTTGCCCTTTCCTTCTGCAGGGGAGCTTCTTGACCCAGGGATCAACCCTCATCCCCTACAATGGCAAGTGGATTCGTAACCACTGTGCCCCCCGGGAAGCCTGTGTGTTGCGTCTGTGTGTTCAAGTTCCCCCTTCTTATAAGGACATAGGTCTTACAGGATGAGGCCCAGTTCGTTTTATCTTGAAGATTTCTTGAAAGAATCTGTCTCCACTCAGAGTCCCATCCTGGGGTGCTGAGGCTTAGGACTTCAGTCTGTGAGATTGGGGCACGACATAGCCTGTTCTGCCTGTTATGTGTCAGGCCCTGGGTTAGCACTTGGCGTGTGATACAGACCAGACCCGGTTATCACCCTGGGACCTCGGTCTCAGCCGACTGGTAAGACCACCTGCTGAAAGTCAGAGGGGGATCTCTGTGCTGTGTCATCCGCCAAACCCAAGGGGCGGACTTGGCCCTTTGGCTCCTTTCAGTGATGCGGGCCACAGCTTTTGTGAAAACTCTTGCATGGTTGACTTCTGAGACAAAAGCCCCCTCTCAATATTGATGTTCCTGTAGGTATATACTGGCAATCAGCTGCTTTTTCCTCTGAATAGTCTTCCTCGGGGGCTGGGACGGTCTAGGACCTTGCTGCTTACAATGTGGTCTGTGGACCGGCAGCATTAGCAGTACCTGGGAGCTTGTAAGAAATGCTGTATCTCGGCTCTCACCCCAGAGCCACTGAATTGCTGTCTTGATTTCTCACGAGATCCTCAGGTGCTCTGCAGGGCCCTGAAAGTGAAGGAAGTGTGGTCTGTGGATGTCGGCTCCCACTGCTGCTGCCCACTTGTCAATCTCTTTTACCTCCAGAGTCCAACCTTCTACCAACTTCCACTCCTGTGGGTAGCTGCCCCCCGAGCATCTCCAAGATGTGCATGGGCATGGCCACTTACTGTGCCCCATCTAACTCCTCATCCCGTCTCCCTTGTCCATCCAGACCCCTGCCAGCCTTTCAGCTCCTCTTTGTCTTCTGCTTCTGAATCAAATCCAGCAAGTACGGCTGACTTTTTTCTTTCAAAATATTCCCTCTCTGTTTCTCTTCTTCTTTTTCAGTGCACTTGGCCACTCTGGGTTTTCACCCCCTACCCGCCAGGTCAATAGAAGCAACTTCCAGAAGATTTACTGGCAGGCAGCTTTTTCTCCTTATGATTCCTTTGTTTCTACTTGTAAACGCTCCCTCCCTCTGGTTGCCTGGCAACGCTCACTCCTTCCTTAGGACTCAGCTCAGGAAATCTTCTCCAGAACCCTTTCCTGACCTGCATAGTCACCCCAGGAATCCTTTCTTCTGTTTCCTTAGTAACTCTGGGCCTGTGTCCTCATCTGTGAAATGGGTTTATTAGAAGTGTTATAGAGAATAAATGAGTTAAGTTCACGGACACAAAATGTTGAATATGTGTTAAGTGTCATTTTTGCAAACATTTCCGCTTCCTGATGGGGGGTCTGGAAATTCTCTTTCCCCTTCGTCTAGATCGGGTTTTCTGAAAGCCTAGCCAGGTGGCTACCAGAGTCAGAGCCGGAGCCATCCACGACTGGCTTTGAGCACAGGATTTAGAAAACAAGAGAAGCTACAGTGACTTTGGGGTATTACCTAAATGAGGAAGCAGAGGAGTGTGCCATCGGCTTGGCGGATTTATGGCTCTGAATTTGTGCCCAGAAGCTGTTTGCAGAGTGCGTATTTTTAGAAATGTGAAAATAAATACGATTAAATTAAAGAGATGGGTCATGAATTTTTTTCTCAATGTATTTAGACTGTTCTCCGACTGATACAGCTTAGGTAATGACAACTCTTTGAATAATGGTGCCATATTTCTAATTAAACAATGAAGACTCACCAGTTATTACTTCAGTAGGACTAGGGGTCAAAACCCTAGAATGTAAAAGAAAAGAGATTTTAAATGGACAGAAGTGGCAATAAAATGGAAATATGCTCCCTTGACTCTTTTCTGTGTCTTAGTCACTCTTCATGGCCTAAGCATATGTCTGTTCTCACGTTTAAACAGCTTTTTGCTGCTTGATAGAAAAGTCAGCTTGGGAAGAAGAGAAAACACTCCCACTAGAATCAGGCAGAGGCAAGTCCTGGTTTATTAGCTATGTGGCGATAAGCAGATTTCTTAACCGCTCAGGGCTTCAGTTTTCCCCTCTTTAGAGTGGGGAAACTTACTCCCAAGCCCGCAGTTTGGCTTGGGAATTAAATTAGAGAACGGGTGTGTCACGAATACGCTTGTGCTCCTTCAGAGTCACGTGTCAGGGATGCTGCTTGATTTCTTTGTTTCTAAATCAAACCAAATACGGCTCAACCAACAAACCCATAGTTGAAGGAAGAAATGCCCAACTTTTAGTGACTCCTTCCTAGGTTGTTCCAGGAGTTGGAGGAAGAGCTACAGGAGTTTCTCGGGCTGAGGACACCTTCCTGGGTCTTGGTCTCGCCGAGGACCGCGCGGTGCAGAGCTCTGCTGAGTGGCCAACCGCACCTTCTCATGGACACACTGAGCCACAGAGCCTCAGCTCCCGAAGATGTGGAAATGATGGCAAGATCTCAAGCACTCAAGCCAACCTGAAGTTTTGGGATTTTTTGGCAGGGGGGGCTGTGCTGCATGGCCTGTGGAATCTTAGTTCCCTGACCAGAGATTGAACCTGTGCCCCGCAGTGCAAGAGCAGAGTCCTAACCACTGGACTGCCAGGGATATATATATATTCTTTTTGTTTTGACTGCACTGCATGTGGGATCTAGTTCTCTGACCAGGGATCGAACCTGAGCCCCCTGCACTGACAGCACAGAGTCTTAACCACTGGACCACCAGGGAAGACCCCAAGTCAACCTGAAGTTTTGCCACTGTTCATTTATGGCATCTGGAAAGCACCCGAACATACTTCAGTATACAAAGTGTGATCTTATGTGTGTGTGTGTGTGTGTGTGTGTGTGTGTGGGTGTGTGGTGTTAATCTATCACCTACACATTGCTCACTTTCTAATCAGGAGTCCCCACACTGATGGGCAGAGACCCAAATGTCTGCTAACCATACTTGATCAATAGCTTAGGCTTTGCTGAGTAACTCAGGGAATGTCTGAAATGGTTTTTCACTAGTGAAATTGATCTGTTAACGTGCATGGTGCATATTAAAGATGGGCTCTCCATGGTGACGTTGAAAACAGGTGATCCACTAGAACACTTTCCAGACACTCCCTGCTGCCCCGCCTGAACCCTGCGATGCCCCCAGCCTGCGCCCTTGGGGGTGATGTCCCAGTCTCTCACTGGCTCTCTTCCTGTCTGCATCGCCTTCTTTACATCTCTGCTCTTTAAGAGCTAGCTCCAGCTGTGGAGTTGTTGGCACACGCCCCACAGCAAACAAGCAGCTCCTCTTCTCGTCTCCCTTTGCTGGGCCAACGGATGCAGTGACCCGAGGGCGTCCCACTTTGAAAACCATCCCTGGGTTCCCAGGTGCTCTTCGTGGGTCTCCTTTGCCCATGTTTTGGGGACCCTTTGATCCTAACACCGAGTCACAGCAGGACCACCTTCCGGGCTGGTGCAGACCACAGGGCAGATTTCTGTTTTGGCCTTTGGTCTCTGTCTCTGCTTCCCAGTGATAAAGAACCCACCTGCCAATGCAGGAGACATAAGAGACGTGGGTTCAATCTCGGGGTCGGGAAGATCCCCTAGAGGAGACACGGCAACCCACTCCAGTATTCCTGCCTGGAGAATCCCATGGACAGAGGAGCTGGGTGGGCTACAGGTCCATAGGGACACAAAGGGTCAGACACGACTGAAGTCACTTGGCACACACGCACCCTGTGACGCCAGGAACCCTCAGTGAATCAGCTCCTACCTGGCCCATGCCTGGCCCTCCTTCCTCGGGGCTGAGCTTCTTCTCTTGGCCCTACTCACTCTCTCATCTATTAACACGACCTGAAGGAACTGCTTTAAAAATCAGTTTGCCCCAAGTTAGTTCAAAAGTGCCCAATGAGTATCACTTGAACGAGATTACAATTTATAAACATTTAACTCAAGGGCAGCTTCTAAACCTATTCATTCTTCCCACAGACATTTTTTTTTTTTAATGAAGGTTTATTAGGTAATCAATACTGGGGACACAGTGGTTTCAACCTTCAAAAAGCCGTGTTGCCAGGCCTGCTCAGCCGCTTCAGTCGTGTCTGACTCTGTGAGCCAGGGGACTGTAGCCCCCAGGCTCCTCTGTCCATGGGATTCTCCAAGCAAGACTACTGGAGTAGGTTGCCATTTCCTCCTCCTGGGGATCTTCCCGACCCAGGGATCAAACCCACGTCTTCTGCATTGGCAGGCGGATTTTTCACCCCTGAGCCACCAGGATGCCGTTGGGTATACAGGTGAGCATCCATCAGCACCAAAACCATGTGCTAAGTGCCCCAAAGGAAAAGAAGGATGGAGAAGGGAGGAGGGGTGCCAGCACCCGGGTGGGGGGGAGGCTCCTATAAATGGTACCAGTAGGGTTTCGCTCAGGTGCTTGATTCCCCCGTAGTTTCTATATGCTGAAGCTGGGTCTAGAGGCTCCATGGCTTGTCTACAGGACAAGGCATAGTTCCGTGTGTTCTGCTTATAAGTGTAAAATGACATTGCTCGTTCTGGAAATGCAGTCTTGTAAGTTACATTTCATGGGTAAGTAGAACACGGTGCTATATTTAACCCTAAAATTGAGATGAACAGGAAGGACTATGAAATGAGACCACCTGGAAAGAACGGAAAAGCATCACTGAGACCTCCTGACAGCTGAAAGTGAAAACTCGAGGAAACAGGTTTGGGTGGTGGGTGGGGTGTCTGCAGAAACGGCTCAGAGAGGGGATGATGGAGGAACAAGAGGCCATGGGCACATGCCTGTAGCATTGAAGCAGAAGGGGGATGGCCAGGGGCCTGGATGTATCTCGTGCCTTTCCATCATGTTGGTGGTCTGCCCTGGACATGCAGGCAGACACCCAGACATCTCGGGAGAAGTTTTCTCTTGAAGATAGATGAAGCCCCTGCTTTCTTGGGGAAGGTTGTTTGCACTCCAAAGCACCTTTCCTTGGGTTGAGTCACATCTGCCAGGGACTCACACCGATCTTCCTCCACATGCAAGAGTTTGAGGGTCACTCGTGCCTGTGGGATATTTCACATTTCAATTTGGAAAGCATAACGTGCAGAGCTTCAGAAGGGGCTGTCTGCTCTTTGTGAGGTTAGCTCTTGTTCACTAGGCTGGTTCACTGCAGGGAGGGGTGTGTAGCCACAGACAGATCACCTGTGACTGGGGATCCCCATCTTTCTAACTATCAGGTGCCCCCAGCTTCACTCCATAGTCAGGGATGTGACTGCAAATGACAGACATGGGCTGGAGGGAAGCAAGTGAACTTCACAGACGTGAGGACAATGCTGCTTGTCTCTATGAGGTTCTAGTTAAGTTTCTTAACTTTTCTGACCTTCTGTTTCTTTATCTATTGTTGCTGTTTACTCCCTCCATTGTGTTTGACTCTTTCGAGACCCCATGGAAGGAAGACCACCAGGCTCCTCTGTCCGTGGGATTTCCCAGGCAAGAATACTGGAGTGGGTTGCCATTTCCTCCTCCAGGGGATCTTCCTGACACAGGGATTGAAGATCAACTCTCCTGCATTGGTAGGCAGATTCTTTACCACTGACTGAGCCACAGGGAAGCCCTTTTTATCTATTAAATACAGATAATTATAACTTTCTGTGGTTCATAGTCAAAGCGAAGTAATAAGACATGGAAACCAAATGGTGTGTAACAAGCACTAGATAAATGTGAGTTTCCTTCCCTCCCTTCCCCTACAAGAGCCTGCTGAAAGTTCAAGGGCAGGCAGACCAGAGTCCCACTTCCACGTGTATCAAGAATTTCACTGAACTGGAAAAAATATATGTGGAGAAACTAGTAAAAATGTTAGAAAACATTAGAAAATATATAGATTAAAATTGGTAACATGGTTGAGATAGTTTTGTGAATTAATGTGAAACTGGGTCTATAGAGTCAAGGGTATGGTTTTTCCAGTAGTCATGTACAGTTGTGAGAGTTGGACCATAAAGAAGTCTGACTGCTGAATTGATGCTTTCAATTGTGTTGTTGAAGACTCTTGAGAGTCCCTTGAACAGCAAGGAAATCAAACTAGTCAATCCTAAGGGAAGTCAAACCCGAATATTTATTGGAAAGACTGATGCTGAAGCTGAAGTTCTGATACTTTGGCACTTGATGCGAAGAGTTGATTCAATGGAAAGGGATGCTGAGAAAGTGCCTGATACTGGGAAAGTGAAGGCAATGGCACCCCACTCCAGTACTCTCGCCTGGAAAATCCCATGGATGGAGGAGCCTGGTGGGCTGCAGTCCACGGGGTCGCTAAGAGTCTGACATGACTGAGCGACTTCCCTTTCACTTTTCACTTTCATGCATTGGAGAAGGAAATGGCAACCCACTCCAGTGTTCTTGCTTGGAGAATCCCAGGGACGAGGGAGCCTGGTGGGCTGCCGTCTATGGGGTCGCACAGAGTCGGACACGACTGAAGCAACTTAGCAGCAGCAGCAGCAGCAGCGCCTTTTCTGGGGCACTATCCACCATGCCAGCTGGCCATTGGCTTTCTCCGTGAGCCTCTCAGTTTCACCAAAGAGGAACAACCCTCCCTACCCACTCCCTGTCAACAGGGAGAAGGACCAAAGAAGCGGTTGTAGATAGAGGGATTTAAGAGGTCAAGGATGGATGGACAAAACAAGCTCTAAAAATACTTTTGACCTTGAAAGTCTATGATTCTTTAATTGAAAAAATAAATCCTAATAAATAGTTTCACACTATAGAGCATTACTATTGTCCTGAATATTGATTTGGAAGGACTTATGCTGAAGCTGAAGCTCTAATACTTTGGTCACGTGATGTTAAAGACCTTGATGCTGGGAAACACAGATGGCAAAAGGAGAAGAGGGAGGCAGAGGATGAGATAGTTAGACAGCATCACCGACTCAGTGGACATGAACCCTAGCAAACTCCTGGAGACAGTGGAAGACAAGGGAGCCTGGCTTCCTTGGGGTGGGAAGCTGCAGTCCATGGGGTCACAAAGAGTCAGACATGACCGCGACTGCACAACAAAAATCATTGTTCAAAATGTACGTTGGCAGCAATAAATCTATATCTTCTTCTATGCAATTCGGGAGATCTGGGTTTGACCCCTGGGTTTGGAAGATCCTCTGGGGAAGTGAATGACTACCTGCTCCAGTGTTCTGGCCTAGAGAATTCCGTGGACTGTATAGTCCATGAGGTTGCAAAGAGTCAGACACAGCTGAGCAACTTTCACTTTCATGATTAACATAAAAATAAAATAAATGTGATGTTAAACATGGCTCATAAGTAAAGAAATGGAATAATTTTTATAATTCTGCCACCTGTTATAACAATAATTATTAACATTTGAGGTTCAATTAACTTGTCCTTGTTGGCTCAGATGGTAAAGAACGTGCAATGCAGGAGATCCGGGTTCAACTCCTGGGTTGGGAAGATCCCCTGGAGAAGGAACTGGCAACCCATTCCAGTTTTCTTGCCTGGAAAATTCCTGGACAGAGGAGCCTGGTGGGCTACAGTCCATGGCTGTAACACTGATCCACTAACAGTTTCACTAACTTGTCAAAAGTAATTCGTCCCATGAATGTCTCTTTGTATTTTCATCTCATATCCTATCAGTTCAGTCCAGTTCAGTCTCTCAGTTGTGTCCGACTCTTTGCGACCCCATGAATTGCAGCATACCAGGCCTCCCTGTCCATCACCAACTGCCGGAGTCCACCCAAACCCTTGTCCATTGAGTCAGTGATGCCATCCAACCACCTCATCCTCTGTCTTCCCCTTCTCCTCCCGCCCTCAATCTTTCCCAGCATCAGGGTTTTTTCAAATGAGTCAGCTCTTTGCATCAGGTGGACAAAGTATAGGAGTTTCAGCTTCAACACCAGTCTTTCCAATGAACACCCAGGACTGATCTCCTTTAGGATGAACTGGTTGGATCTCCTTGCAGTCCAAGGGACTCTCAAGAGACTTCTCCAACACCACAGTTCAAAAGCATCAATTCTTCGGTGCTCAGCTTTCTTTATAGTCCAACTCTCACATCCATACATGACTACTGGAAAAACCATAGCCTGACTAGGTGGACCTTTGTTGGCAAAGTAATGTCTCTGACTCTTTGCAACCCCATGGACTGCAGCCTAACAGGCTCCTCCATCCATGGGATTTTCCAGGCAAGAATACTGGAGTGGGTTGCCATTTCCTTCTCCAGGAGATCTTCCCAACCCAGGGATTGAACCTGGGTCTCCCACGTTGTAAGCAGATGCTTTACCATCTGAGCCACCAGGGAAGTTCTGGGATTCTGAGCCCCAGTCAAACACTGGTTATTGAGATCCTACCTCTCATTTATTAATTGGATAGTTAAGCCCTCACTGAGAGAAACCAACATCTCCCCCAAATAGTCTTGGAAATGATGACTTGCATCTCCTTCCAAAATGGCCATGCCAAGTTCAAAGGTTAAGAGTTTGGCACTCACAAATGAACTTCAGGAAGAAGCAGAGACAGGCTCACAGACAGAGAGCATAGACTTGTGGTGGCCGAGGGAGGCTGGTGGGGGATGCTGTGAGAGTTTGGGGTTAGCAGATGTGAACTGGTGTATATAGGGTGGATAAACAATAAGGTCCCGCTGTATAGCCCAGGGGACTATATGCAGTATCTTGTGATAAACCATAATGGAAAACAATACAAAAAACGAGTATATTGTAAGTGCATAACTGAATCACTTTGTCATATAGCAGACATTAGCACAACAATACTTATGTTAAAAATGAACAAGTGAAAAATGAAAAGAATTTTAAGCTATAAATAGTTATTGCAATTATGTAATTATATATATTAGCTGTAATAAACTATTGAGAAGATCTCCTGGAGAAGGAAATGGCAACCCACTCTAGTATTCTTGCATGGAAAATCCCATGGATGCAGGAGCCTGGTAGGCTACAGTCCATGGGGTCGCAAAAAGTCGAACATTACTAAGCGACTTCACTTTCTTTTTTTTCTTTCTATAGCTTAGGAAAAAGAGCTTGGTAGTTTCATTGACCTGGGCTTGAATCTTAGGATTGGTTTCCCTGGGATTCAGGTAAATTATTTAATCTCTTTGAATCAGTCTCCCCATTTGAACAATGAGAATCTATACAATGGAGACTTGCTAAATATTTTAAATATTTACAATTAGTCCAGCAAAGATACCGATCTATCCACATGGACATGCTATTTGGTGGGTAGCTGCAGGAGGCAGTTCCAGGGGTCTCTGAACTAGGGAGAGGTTGGGGCAGTGCTGACTGCTGAGACCTTCCTATCCGTTTCTCAGTTTCCCCACAGAGGGACTGTGGGCATGAACCTGAGTGGATAGGTAGTAATTGGGGGGTGGGAGAAGATAAGGAAGATGGGTGGTTGGTAAGAGAACCTCAGGATATCCAATGATTGAGAAGAACCTTCCACGAATAACTAAGAGAGCGTTTCCGTTGAATCAAAGAACAAGATAATGAGGTGGGAAACGAACTCCTTTGAGTGGCTGCTCTATGCCGGCACTTGCTGGAAGGCAGTAGTTAAACCCAGGGCAGTCTCTGGAGGTAGATGGCCCTAGTATAATCTTAGCTTCATCATCTACTTGCTGTATGAGTGTGGGAAAATTTCCTAGCCTCTGTGTGACTCACTTTCTCCGTGTGTAAAGTGGTGACAATAATTGTACAAACATCATTTTGACGCTGTGAAGAATATATACCCCATGTTTGATGAAGTGAGTGAATCTCTAGGTTAAGTGTTAAGAATCATGTCTGGAAAAAATTCAACACTCAGTAAGTGCTGGCTATTGAAATAATCATTAATATTATATTTGAACATTTTGTCAGTTATGAAACCATAAACTTTTGTTATGATTTCCATTTAATAAATTAGGAAATTGAGGTTCAGAGAGGTGAGGAAACCAGCCAAAGTTCACACATATTAAATCTTTTTAAATTTCAAATTATACTCTCCCATAAGTCCATACGTAGGGAAAAAGTGAAAAATCAGGTCGCATGAAATGAAACAGGAAGGAAGAGGTTCTAGTGACTTATATGGCCATCACGTCACAGCATCTAACCAGGTGTTATTAATTGGGGGAATACAAAACAAAACAAAAAAAGCCAAGGCTCAGAGCAGCTTACTGCCTGTGCGAGTCGGATGCGGGGAGAGCGGCAAGGTGTGCTAGAGGCAGCTTGTACCAGCTTCCGAGGCTGACTGTTGAATTTTCAGGCACTTTGCCAGCCAACGGACATCCCCATGGAAGCTTGAAATCGGCATGGTTAGAATATTTACACCATGGAAACTGGCAAACACCCTGGAAAGATAAAAGCTAATGCAAATAGATCAGCTATGATGGAAGGGAGAGGAGGGAGGGGTAAAGAGTAGAAACATGTTTTTCTCTGGATGGGACTTTCTGTATAGTTTTGGCCTTTAGATCATGCAAATATGCTGCTATTTAAAAAAAAAAAAAACTTCTTAAATTGAAAGCAATATGCAAAAGACTCTAACCATATGTCAAATTGGCATCACAGGCACAAAGCCCACATTTACTGCATGTGCTTTGGAATACTGAGATCCTCGGTGGAACATATTCTAAGGATGAGAAGAGGTATAAAGACATTTTCAACTTCCGCAAACAATTTTGTTGGTTATAGTAACTTCAGCTCTGATACTCTGAAACTAATTTTTTATAATATTGGTTAGAACAAATGAATAATCATGTTAATGCTCTCAGAAGTCATCATTTTCGGATAAGACACAACTATATGGTTAAAGGAAATGTTATTGAATTGAAGTGTCAATAAGGACACAGAATGATATATATATTTGGGATTCCCTGGTGGCTCAGCTGGTAAAGAATCTGCCTGCAATGCAGAAAACCCTGTTTCAATTCCTGAGTTGGGAAGATCCCCTGGAGAAGGGAATGGCTACCATCTCCAGTATTCTGACCTGGAGAATTCCATGGATTGTATAGTCCACAGAGTCACTGAGTCAGACACGACTGAATGACTTTCACTTCACTTCATATATACTTATGTACACACACGCATTCACACACACACACACACACTCACACTCATGCTGTTTTCCCTACATCCAGATTATGACCTATCATTCAATTATCCACTAAAGGGAACTGGAGATTCTTAGAAAAATGGGAAATTCTAGGACTGAGGCCAAGATGAACTAGAAACATCTTATGCCAAAAAGCAAAGAAACTTTCAAAGTTTAATAGTGTAATGTAAAAAAGACCCAGGAGTCAGCTTAAAAATGGTTATAAAATGTTATGAGAATTTGAACATTAAAGCAGTAATTATTACAATAGGCTAAAACACTTGGGGCTTCCATCATGGCTCAGAGGGCCTCCCTGGTGGTTCATCTGGTAAAGAATCTGCCTGCAATGCAGGCGACCTGGGTTTGATCCCTGGGTTGGGAAGATCCCCTAGAGAAGGGAAAGGCTGCCCACTCCAGTATTCTGGCCTGGAGAATTTCATGGACTGTATAGTCCATGGGGTCACAAAGAGTCAGACAAGAATGAGTGACTTTCACTACTTGTGGCTCAGATGGTAAAGAATCTGCCTGCAATACAGGAGACCCAGGTTCGATCCCTGAGTCAATAAGATACCCTGGAAAAGGAAATAGCTACCCACTCCAGTATTCTTGCCTGGGGAATCCCATGGGCAGAGGAACCTGGCAGGCCACAGTCCATGGGATTGTAAAGAGTCGGGCACTACTGAGCAACTGACACTAACAAAGCATTTAATCAATAAAAATCCATGAGTCTGTAATAAAGTTAACATAAAGAAATATCTCATTTGTTATTTGAGGCAATTAAAAAAATAACAACTGATTACTCAGAAAATTGGTAATTATATGAACAGATTTAACCATTTATTCTGTCTATGCAATAGAATTCATGCTTTAGTGTTCACAAATAGCCTTAGTTGATGACAGAAATCTGTTTTATAAGAGAACACTGGCTAATAAATAGGGATGGAATAATAGAAATAAAATATCTCATTTTTCAAATCCTCAAACTCTCTTGGAAATGTTGATGAAGGAAAGATTTCCTATTGGCAGTAAAGTCATTAGATGAAAGCTTGATGAAGAACTAGACGTTTGCTCGTGCCAAAGAGATATCTAATATGTTGCTATCTGTTTGCCTGCCTGTCTGCATGCGTGCATGCTGAGTCACTTCAATCATGTCTGACTCTTTATGACCCCATGGACTGTTGCCCACCAGACTCTCTGTCCATGGAATTCTCCAGGCAAGAATACTGGAGTGGGTTGCCATTTCCTCTTCCAGGGGATCTTCCCAACCCAGGGATCGAACTGGCTTCTGCTTCATTGGCTGGAGGGTTCTTTACCACTAGCGCCAAGTGGGAAGCCCCTGCTATCTGTTTGTTAGATATTAAATACCTGATAAAAACTGTACAATGAAGTGCGCAGGATCCAATCTTAGCCTCGTGATGACTGTAAATTTGTCAGGGCTACCATGAAATGGCAACCCACTCCAGTGTTCTTGCCTGGAGAATCCCATGGATGGAGGAGCCTGGTGGGCTACAGTCCATGGGGTCGCAAAGAGTCGGACACAACTGAGCGACTTAACCATAACAAAACATCATACAGTAGATGGTTTCCATGTCACAAATTATTTTCTGGCAATTCTGGAGGTTAGAAGTACAAGAACAAGATCTCTGTAGATCGGAGTCTTTTGAGGCCTCTCTTCTTGTATTTTCTCTATGGTCTTCCTTCTGTGTCTATGTCCTAATCTCCTCTTCTTCTAAGGCCACGGGTTTAAGGCCCACCCAGATGATTTCATTTTAACTCAATTCTTTCTTTAATACTCCAATACTTTGGTCACCTGATGCAAAGAACTGATTCATTAAGAAAAGACCCTGATGCAGGGAAAGGTTGAAGGCAGGAGAAGAAGGGGCAACAAAGGATGAGATGGTTGGATGGCAACACCGACTCAATGGACATGAGTTTGAGCAAGCTCTGGGAGATGGCGAAGGACAGGGAAGCCTGGCGTGCTGCAGTCCACGGGGTCCCAAAGAGTCGGACACGACAGAGAGACTGAACAACAACAATCTCTTTAAAGACCCCATCTCCAAACACAGTTACATTGTGAGGAATTAGAGGTTAGCCTTTCAACATATGGATTGGGAATGAGAGGAGGAGGAAGGGATACAGTTCAGTTTGCAGCACATCTTGTGGATGGCTGCCTTCTAACTGCGACCTCACATGGCAGAGGGAGAAAGGATGCAGGGAGAGGGAGTCAGAGAGAGAGAGAGAGAGCCAAGAGAGCTCTCTGGTGTCTCTTGCAAGGACAATCATCTCATCATTTGGGCCCAGCCCTTACAACATCTAAATCTAATTATCTCCAAAATACCATCACACTGGGATTGAGCCTCCAGCAATTCAGTCCATAGCAATTTGTTTAAAGATAATTGATTGTGGTGGCAGATACATGAACCTACATGTGTAATAAAACTGTACTGATCTAAATAAACACACACACTTCACAGTACAAAGAAAATTGCGGAAGTTCGAGTAAGATTGGTTGTGTATATAATACATCACTTGGCCAACAACGTTCTGTTTAGTCAAAGGTATGGCTTTTCTAGTAGTCATGCATGTAGGTGAGAAACAGACCATAAAGAGGGCTGAGTGCCAAAGGATTGGTGCTTTTAAATTGTGGTGCTGAAGAATCCCTTGAACCACAAGGAGATTAAACCAGTCAGTCCTAAAGGAAATCAACCCTGAATATTCTCTGGACTGATGCTGAAGCTCCAATATGCTTGCCACCTGATGCAAAGAGCTGACTCACTGGAAAAGACATTGATACTGGGAAAGACTGAAGGCAAAAGGAGAAGAGGGTGGCAGACGATGAGATGGTTAGATAGCATCACTGACTCAATGGACATGAATTTGAGCAAACTCCAGGAGAGAGTGAAGGGCATGGAAAACTGGCATTCTGCAGTCCATGGGGTTGCAAAGACTCAGACATGACTCAGTGACTGAACAACAACAACATGGATGTCTGTATCCTGACTGTGATATTCAACTGCAGTTCAGCAGGATACCACTATGGAAGGAAATTCAGTAAGCAGTACATGGAATCTCTGTGTCATTTCCTGCAGTCTATAGTTATCTCAAAGAAAAAAGGTTAATTAATAAAAGACAATTTACTATTTAAACAAAAGTAGTAGCAAAGTACTGTGTGATTTATAGCTATTTAAAAATAAGGTGTTTCAAAGTGATGACACCCACGTGAAAGAGGAAGCACAGAATTATTGAAAATCTCTTATACAATATGCACAATTGTGAACTGTCACTAGCAGGTAGATTGCTACTTAGCGACTTAGCAGGCATGCATGCACTGGAGAAGGAAATGGCAACCCACTCCAGTGTTCTTGCCTGGAGAATCTCAGGGCAGAGGAGCCTGGTGGGCTGCCATCCATGGGGTAACAGAGAGTTGGACATGACTGAAGCGACTTAGCAGCAGCAGCATCAGACTGCTATAAGCTGAAGCTGTATATTATAAACCTAAAGCAACCACTATATCAACACAGTGAAAGCAAGAGTTAAGCCAAAGAGGAGATATGGAATAATAAAAATATTTACTCTTAAAATGGATGAAAAGAAGAAAGATAGAGTAGACGGAAGGAGGGGCAAGTAGAAAGCAAATAGAAAGGTGATAGATTTAAACCTAGTCATATTAATAAAATAAAGAAAAAAGAATTGTGTCAGTTTTAGAAAATTTGTTGATATGATGACTTACACTGATTTTTGAATGTTAAGTCCATCTTCCATTCTTGTGGTAAACTCTCTTGATCACTGTGTGTTAGCCTTTTATGTATAGTTGTATTTGGTTTATTAAAACATTGCTTTGAATTTAAAAACAAAAAAACCTAGTCATGTTAAGAATCATTTTAGCAGAGATTGTCAGATTGAAAAAAAGATAAGATTCATCAATATTCTTAGTATAATAAGCACATTTAAATAAAAGGGAAGAAATAGTTTTAAAGAAAAACAACAGAAAAAGACATAGAAACGAACACCAAGCAAGAGAAAGCTGCAGTGTCTGTATCAACATTGGACAAATTAGATTTCAGAACAGAGAACCCCACATTTGAAGAAGGCCATTTCATAATGTAAGGGTAAATTCAGAGTCCATCATGAGAAACGGTGGGCTGGAAGAAGTACAAGCTGTCTCTTATACACATCTAGCTGTGTATAAGAGACAGATATGGAACTTTGGCAGCAAAGTGATGTCTCTGCTTTTTTTAAAAAAAATATGCTGTCTAGGTTTTGTCTCTTATACACATCTAGCTGTGTATAAGAGACAGATATGGAACTTTGGCAGCAAAGTGATGTCTCTGCTTTTTTTAAAAAAAATATGCTGTCTAGGTTTTGTCTCTTATACACATCTAGCTGTGTATAAGAGACAGATATGGAACTTTGGCAGCAAAGTGATGTCTCTGCTTTTTTTAAAAAAAATATGCTGTCTAGGTTTTGTCTCTTATACACATCTAGCTGTGTATAAGAGACAGATATGGAACTTTGGCAGCAAAGTGATGTCTCTGCTTTTTTTAAAAAAAATATGCTGTCTAGGTTTTGTCTCTTATACACATCTAGCTGTGTATAAGAGACAGATATGGAACTTTGGCAGCAAAGTGATGTCTCTGCTTTTTTTAAAAAAAATATGCTGTCTAGGTTTTGTCTCTTATACACATCTAGCTGTGTATAAGAGACAGATATGGAACTTTGGCAGCAAAGTGATGTCTCTGCTTTTTTTAAAAAAAATATGCTGTCTAGGTTTTGTCTCTTATACACATCTAGCTGTGTATAAGAGACAGATATGGAACTTTGGCAGCAAAGTGATGTCTCTGCTTTTTTTAAAAAAAATATGCTGTCTAGGTTTTGTCTCTTATACACATCTAGCTGTGTATAAGAGACAGATATGGAACTTTGGCAGCAAAGTGATGTCTCTGCTTTTTTTAAAAAAAATATGCTGTCTAGGTTTTGTCTCTTATACACATCTAGCTGTGTATAAGAGACAGATATGGAACTTTGGCAGCAAAGTGATGTCTCTGCTTTTTTTAAAAAAAATATGCTGTCTAGGTTTTGTCTCTTATACACATCTAGCTGTGTATAAGAGACAGATATGGAACTTTGGCAGCAAAGTGATGTCTCTGCTTTTTTTAAAAAAAATATGCTGTCTAGGTTTTGTCTCTTATACACATCTAGCTGTGTATAAGAGACAGATATGGAACTTTGGCAGCAAAGTGATGTCTCTGCTTTTTTTAAAAAAAATATGCTGTCTAGGTTTTGTCTCTTATACACATCTAGCTGTGTATAAGAGACAGATATGGAACTTTGGCAGCAAAGTGATGTCTCTGCTTTTTTTAAAAAAAATATGCTGTCTAGGTTTTGTCTCTTATACACATCTAGCTGTGTATAAGAGACAGATATGGAACTTTGGCAGCAAAGTGATGTCTCTGCTTTTTTTAAAAAAAATATGCTGTCTAGGTTTTGTCTCTTATACACATCTAGCTGTGTATAAGAGACAGATATGGAACTTTGGCAGCAAAGTGATGTCTCTGCTTTTTTTAAAAAAAATATGCTGTCTAGGTTTTGTCTCTTATACACATCTAGCTGTGTATAAGAGACAGATATGGAACTTTGGCAGCAAAGTGATGTCTCTGCTTTTTTTAAAAAAAATATGCTGTCTAGGTTTTGTCTCTTATACACATCTAGCTGTGTATAAGAGACAGATATGGAACTTTGGCAGCAAAGTGATGTCTCTGCTTTTTTTAAAAAAAATATGCTGTCTAGGTTTTGTCTCTTATACACATCTAGCTGTGTATAAGAGACAGATATGGAACTTTGGCAGCAAAGTGATGTCTCTGCTTTTTTTAAAAAAAATATGCTGTCTAGGTTTTGTCTCTTATACACATCTAGCTGTGTATAAGAGACAGATATGGAACTTTGGCAGCAAAGTGATGTCTCTGCTTTTTTTAAAAAAAATATGCTGTCTAGGTTTTGTCTCTTATACACATCTAGCTGTGTATAAGAGACAGATATGGAACTTTGGCAGCAAAGTGATGTCTCTGCTTTTTTTAAAAAAAATATGCTGTCTAGGTTTTGTCTCTTATACACATCTAGCTGTGTATAAGAGACAGATATGGAACTTTGGCAGCAAAGTGATGTCTCTGCTTTTTTTAAAAAAAATATGCTGTCTAGGTTTTGTCTCTTATACACATCTAGCTGTGTATAAGAGACAGATATGGAACTTTGGCAGCAAAGTGATGTCTCTGCTTTTTTTAAAAAAAATATGCTGTCTAGGTTTTGTCTCTTATACACATCTAGCTGTGTATAAGAGACAGATATGGAACTTTGGCAGCAAAGTGATGTCTCTGCTTTTTTTAAAAAAAATATGCTGTCTAGGTTTTGTCTCTTATACACATCTAGCTGTGTATAAGAGACAGATATGGAACTTTGGCAGCAAAGTGATGTCTCTGCTTTTTTTAAAAAAAATATGCTGTCTAGGTTTTGTCTCTTATACACATCTAGCTGTGTATAAGAGACAGATATGGAACTTTGGCAGCAAAGTGATGTCTCTGCTTTTTTTAAAAAAAATATGCTGTCTAGGTTTTGTCTCTTATACACATCTAGCTGTGTATAAGAGACAGGTCCAAGAGTCCCCCAAATGTCTCAGTCCATTCCAGAGGAACCTGTTTTCCCTGCACTGCCTCGACTTTCAGTACACTGAACTCAACTGAAAGGGTAGATTCAACAGGAGAACATGACGATTTTAGACTTCTATGTCACTGATAACAGAGCATTAAAATACATGGAGAAACAAGTGATAGACCTGACCCAAAAGAGTTGGAACTTTTAATACCTCTCTTTCAATGACTGATAGAAGAGGTAAGACAGAAAATCAATGAGGATGTTGTTTCGACAACCAAACTGAGATGGAGAGGCAGGATCCAGTTCTCGAGCCCTTCTTGGTCTGTACCATGCTGGTCCATATGTGGTGGTCATCAGAATGTGTCACCATGTCACTGGGTAGGCTGGTGCTGTGGACCCACCCAGAATAGATACATGGGTTCACTGAGCACCGAGTCCCTGTTTTCCCTGATGTTCAAAAAGATCTTTCTTTCTTGAAGAGAAGGCTTGAGGGGGAGACCATTTATGCTGGAGCTGGGAGACCAGGTGAGATTTCAGATCTTGCATTTTATTATACTTCTTGGATTCCAAAATCACTGTGGATGGTGACTGCAGTCATGAAATTTAAAGACACTTGCTCCCTGGAAGAAAAGCTATGACAAACCTAGACAGCATATTTTTTTTAAAAAAAGCAGAGACATCACTTTGCTGCCAAAGTTCCATATAGTCAAAGCTGTGGTTTTTCGAATAGTCATGTAAGGATGTGAAAGTTGAACCATAAAGGAGGCTGAGTGCTAAAGAATTGATACTTTTGAACTGTGGTTTGGAGAAGACTCTTGAAAGTCCCTCGAACTGCAAGGAGATCAAACCAGTCAATCCAAAAGGAAATCAACCCTGAGCATTCATTGGAAGGACTGATGCTGAAGATGAAGCTCCAATACTTTGGCTACCTGATGAGAAGAGAAGACTCATTGGAAAAGACCCTCATGCTGGGAAAGATTGAAGGCAAAAGGAGAATGGGGTGGCAGAGAATGAGATGGTTAGATAGCATCACTGACTCAACGGACATGAATCTGAGCAAACTCCGGGAGA
>NIZD01181418.1:0-19340 GCA_003182575.1 Pseudois nayaur | reverse complement strand
TAGATGGGGAAACAGTGTCAGACTTTATTTTTTGGGGCTCCAAAAAATCACTGCAGATGGTGACTGCAGCCATGAAATTAAAAGACGCTTACTCCTTGGAAGAAAACTTATGCTATCTAGTTACCAACCTAGATAGCTAGGTTATCTAGTTACATTACTTTGCCAATAAAGGTCCGTCTAGTCAAGGCTATGGTTTTTCCAGTGGTCATGTGTGGATGTGAAAGTTGGACTGTGAAGAAAGCTGAGTGCCGAAGAATTGATGCTTCTGAACTGTGGTGTTGGAGAAGACTCTTGAGAGTCCCTTGGACTGCAAGGAGATCCAACCAGTCCATTCTAAAGGGGATCAGTCCTGGGTGTTCATTGGAAGGACTGATGTTAAAGCTGAAACTCCAATACTTTGGCCACCTCGTGCAAAGAACTGACTCATTGGAAAAGACTCTGATGCTGGGAGGGATTGGGGACAGGAGGAGAAGGGGATGACAAAGGATGAGATGGCTGGATGCCATCACCAACTTGATGGACATGAGTTTGAGTGAACTCTGGGAGTTGGTGATGGACAGGAAGGCCTGGCGTGCTGCAATTCATGGGGTCGCAAAGAGTCGGACACGACTAAGCGACTGAACTAAACTGAACTGATGAGGTTCCTGCTACCAAATCTTCAACCTTCTGCTTCACTGTGTCTTGGGGAGCCAGAGAAGGCCAAAATAGACTACAGAATGGATCAGGCCAGAACGCATCGTCATAAAGGCAGTGAATGCTGGTGACCACACGGGTGGGAAGAGGAAAACCAACCAACCAACCAACAGACGAATTTCGGGGAAGACTGTAGCGGTTTCAGTGGCGGCCCTAAGCGGCCTGTGAGCGGGACAATTCAATTTGTGCAGGACTGGGTCACACGCTACAAGATGTCTTCCACCCACACCTTCTGGAGCAAGAACCGCTGTGGGTAAGCTGCCCTGGCCCAGCCTACCCAAACACAGCTGCCCATTTCCAAACCGTGGGGAGAGGAGGCAACATAGTCTCAGCAAAGAATCAGCAGGGCGCTCCAGAGTGAGGAGGGTGTTTCACAACAGTCTTTGAAGGGATGGAAGGACAGAAGATATTAAGGCATTTTCAGAGTAACTGACGACTCCTTCACACGACAAGGGCGTCTCCGGCAACCCTAACCCCAGCAGGGACACGAGCGCCCTGTCCTTACCTGGGCTCCCCCTCCTGCTCAGGCGCCTCCTCCTCCTCTTCCTCACTCCCACTGTACTCATACTCGGTTTCATCTGTAAAGAAAAGGACAGGATGAGCGGGTCATTCACAAATGGCAACGGTGCATGTAAGGCCAGCTTCTCCGAAAGCATCACTACTGAGTATAAACCGCATATTCTTGGAGAAAACAGTAACATGTGTGGGGAACTGGCGAAGAGGAGGGCCTTGACGGTGAGTCCCACTGTGATGGGTGCTCAAGCCCTGGGCCAGCAGAAGAGCTGATTCCCTTATTCTCGTGACAATCCCTTGTGGGATGCGTGGCTCAGGGGGCGCAGGGCTGGGAGAGGGGCTACAGAGCCCACGACTTGAAAGAAAACTAGGCCATGAGCATCAACAAATTCACAAAGTCCACTCTGATGTCAAAACAAAAAGAGAGAGATTTAACTGCCTAAACTAAGGCAATAAAAGAATATATTCAGTTATTTTTAGCACTTAGGGATCATCTTAGACAAAAGCAGACAAAAGTCTGCTGGATGGAGAAAAAGTAGGTACTCAGAGCAGAAAACCAAAGTCACATGCTCCCCAGAATTATAAAGGTGAAGTAAATCAGGCAGAGGAAGACAAACACCATATGATACCACATATTTGTGAAATCCAAAAAAAAAAATGAGACAAATCGACTGATTTACATGCAAAGAGAAACAGAATCACACACACAGAAAACAAACTGATGGCTACCAAGGGGGAAGGAGAGGGACAGGATAAAGGAAGAGTTTGGGGCCAGCAGATACCACAGCACACTGTATGCTAAGTCGCTTCAGTCGTGTCCAACTGTTTGCAACCGTGTGGACCGTAGCCCGCCAGCCTCCTCTGTGCACAGGCTTCTCCAGGCAAGATTACTGGAGTGGGTGGCCATGCCCTCCTCCTCCAGGGGATCTTCCCGACCCAGGGATCGAACCTGAGTCTCTCACGCCTACCTGCACCGGCTGGCAGGTTCTTTACCACTAGCACCACCTGGGAAGCCGCCAGATACACTCTACTACATACAAAATCAACAACAAGGTCCTACCAAACGGCACAGGGCCCTACATTCAACATCCTGCAGCAAACCATATGGAAAAGTATATGAAACAGAATATATATATACACACATATATGACTGAATCACTTTACATCAGAAACGAACGCAACATTGTAAATCAACTATACTTCAACTAAAATAAATAAGCTAGTAAGTATAAAGGTGGAACCAGGGAAAAACCGATGAAACAGAACAGCAGAAGGAGACCAAAGCACAGGCCGTCACAGCCCCCAGCAGCATAAAGCACTGGAAACCCCTGAGCAGGAGTAAGTGTGTAACAGACCAACGGTGACAACTGTGGCCGACACGCCGAGCTCTGCACGGCCCACTCAGAGCACAAGACCCCCAGGGCAGTAGGAAGCACAGCCATCAAGATGTGCCCTGAGGCAGGGCAAGACAGCATCACGTACTGAGCAGCCGCGGGGCCCCGCTACCCCGGGGTCACCACTGCCGGAGCCAGGGTGGCCCCTAGACCAACCCGGTCTTGACACTCAAGCCCCGACCAGACGAGCCCAAACTCGAGCAGGAAAGGAATAACCTACTCTGGTTGGCAAGAAACTAAAAGAATATTTAAGATGAGAACAAAACCAGACTTCATACCTTTCTCTCCTCTCTTCTTCCTGGTCCGGTCTATATGGTCCTTAAGCTGGATTCTAACCTGCCTTTCGTTCGGCTGATCCCTAATGAAAGGATGCTTCAGAAGCTGCTCGGTGGAGGGCCGCTGCATGTAATTCTTCACCAGGCATCCTTCTATAAAACTAAAAAACTTCTTGGACCTGAAAGAGAAAGTAAAAAAAAGATCATCAGATTTCTACTATGAAGAGCAAAGCTCCAAAATATCAGTAACTTACACGCTGGTACATGAGGCGGGGCTTCAGGAGTCACTATGAGCAATGCTGCAAATGCACGGGGATAAAACAGGAACGAAGCAGGGACCCTGGGGGCCAGAGCACCACTTAAACACAGTTTAGGAGTCACGCTGCACAGTGGGAGCCGCAGGGCAGGGAAAGTGCTGCTTGTTCATCGTGGAATCGGGGAGGAGGGAAGCGAGTGCAGAAAGGTCTTCGCTAACGTGAAGGTGACAGAGAGATGGTGGATCCTTACAGACAAGACAGACACAGAAAGAGCGACAGACGGACAAGACAGGGACCCAAGGAAGGGATTCAAGGCTCTGGATCTTGTTAGGGCAACATGTCCATCAGTTTTAGGCTGAGTTATGCATCAGCTCTCTATCCTTAATGCCACTGTTCAGCCATTAAGTCATGTCTGGTTCTTGCAACCCTATGGACTGTAGCCCTCCAGGCTCCTCTGGCCATGGGATTTCCCAGGCAAGAATACTGGATTGGGTTGCCATTCCCTCCTCCAGGGGATCTTCCCCACCCAGGAATCGAACCGTGTCTCGTGCGTTGGCAGGCGGATTCCATACCACTGAGCCACCAGAGAAGTCCTACACTTAATGCACAAAGGCAGAAGTAACAGTGCTGAGGGGCAGTGACCCTGCTGCCAACATCTACCCCACCAGACACTTTACTGTTGCTCATTTCTCCATTTCTGGCTTATGGTGACCCCTCCGTGGCCTCAGCGGAGACATTCTCAGCCGCCCTGTTATTGGAGAGTCTGCTCAGACGGCTCCTGTCCATAAATCTTTCCTGGCAACACTGCACCACACACGCCCTAAGGCAGGAGCCCTTCATTTGGGGCTCTCTGCACGTAACACACTGCACACTTCACCTTTATGTCTCTGTCTCTCCTTCTGGTTTATAACCGAACAGGTCAGGACTGGTTCCCGCTTTCCCATTTGTCAGCAAGGCCCAGCTCTGAGCACGTCAACTACAATAGGTATGCAATAAATTTCTGTTGAATGAATGAGTTATTCAGTCTTTAAAAATGTGATTGAGAGAATGAGTTCAGTCCTTTCCAGTTACTTCATGCTTTAAGAGTTCTTTCTGTCCACCTGAAACTATCACAACATTATTAACTGGCTACACTCCAATATAAAATAAAAAGTTAAAAAAAATAAATGAATAAGACAGATAATGACAAGAACCTACTGTATAGCAGAGGGAAACTTTGTGTAATACTGTGTAATAACCTAAATGGGGAAAGAATTTGACAAGGAAGGTGTATGTATATGAATAACTGAATCACTGTACACTTGAAACTAACCGTACTCCAATATAAAATTAAATATTAAAAAAAAACTGGAAAAGAGAGAATCAGTTCTACTGTCTTCTACTTGTACTCAGAACTTACTATTTTTGCTCAATCCAACAAATATTTATGTGTCAACAATTTACATTTGTTTATGCTGGGCTCTGTAAGACATACACATAGGAAACAGTATATGTATATTCAATAGCAGATGTATAATCAAATTGTGAGGAAGAAAAAAGAACTGAGACAGTGGAGTGGTTCCAATATCAAGAAAAAGGAGGATATTTAACCATCCCAAGAAAAGCCACCGTTCCAGAGGGACAAGGCAGCGGAGTCCAAGCGGGACAGTGAATTGCTTTCTGATGTTGCAATGAAAAGTGGAAAAAGAGTTAAAAGAACCAGGTCAGGTTCAAGGCAGAGAAGGGCCCTCAGTCACTTGAAGAAGCTGTGGCCTTGTTTAAGGAGGTTAAGGAAGAATGCACAGGACTCTGCCCAGCAGCAGAGGAACGCTACAGCACATGGATTCCCAAACCCCGGGACCCAGGAGGATCATTTGGGGAGTTTATTAAAAATACAAATGCCTGGGTCACTCCTCAGACCTTCACCCTGGAGAGCTTGAGGATGGAGCCCTAAGATAAAGAATTCCAAAGGGCTTCTCGTGGGCCATGTACAGATTAACATCAGAGAACCGATCAGCTACGATATAGTCTTTAAACACAACTGTCAGCTTCTGCTGAGAATTTGCTGATCATTTTTCAAAGGCCACTTCTGCCTAAGTGGTTGTGGAAATTCACAACCTGTGGACAGGAAGACCGCATCCGTAAAGGAAGAAAGCCTTCACATCTGTGACCCTCTCGACCCTTCGGAACACCCGGGTAAGCTGAGGCAGTGATGTGAACTGCTGAGAATGCATCTGATGCAGCTTAGCTCGAGGCAGTCTGGTGAAAGAGCCCAGGGAGACTGCACTGTTACCTACACGCGTCTCTCTATTTCACCGTGCTGTACACACAGCAGTTGATCCACGCCTGCAAGTCATGGACGGAATAACTGACTGACTTACAAACTGTGAAAATACCCTGAAGATGGCACATAAACTCCCTTCAGTAAAATCTGAGAAAAAAGCAAAGAGAAAAGGAGTGTTGTTCAGTTTAGCATGAGCCGGATCAAGTGTCACCCAGCCCCACAGCTGACTCCCTAGTGACACCTACTGTTCACACGTGGCCGCACATGGTTGTCATGTTTTAATACAGGAGACCAACTGGGGCTCGGTCGTTGCCTTAAAGAACCTCTCCAAGAACTGGTAAGTGGAACCAGACAACCTCGGTTCCCTGGAGCTGAATGTGGTGAAAGAAAGGATGAAAGGAGAAGGAATTCTCGCCAGCAGGTGAGGGGGGAAGACGGGAAGACAGAGGAGAAACAAGGGTGAAAATACATGTGCGTGTCTACACTGGTGGACCAGAGGGACTCTGGAACAGGGCACCCCAAGCCCCAGATCCGTCCCAGTCCACGGCCCATTAGGAACCAGCCACACAGCGAGAGGTGAGCGGCGGGCGGGGGGGTGAGGCCTCCCCTGCGTTTGCTGCCACTCCTCATCGCTCGCTCTATCACCCGAGCTCTGCCCCCTGGCAGCTCAGCCACAGCGTGAGATTCTCAGAGGAGCTCGCATCCTGAATGTAATGCTCTTGAATCACCCCAAAACCTTCCCCCCAACCCCAGTCAGTGGAAAAACTGTCTTCCATGAAGCCGGTCCCTGGTGCCCAACAGGTTGGGGACCGCTGCTCCAGGACATCAGAGGACACACCCCCAAGAAGCGCAAACCTCAGCTGCTGAAGTGCACGTGTCGGCCACTCAGCCGTGTCCGGCTCCTTGCGACCCCACGCACTGCAGCCCGCCAGGCTCCTCCGTCCAGGGAATTCTCCAGACGAGAATGCTGGAGTGGGTTGCCATTCCCCTCTCCAGGGGATCTTCCTGACCCAGGGATGGAACCCGGGTCTCCTGCACTGCAGGTAGATTCTTTACTGTCTGAGCCACCAGGGAAGCCCATTACACTGAGAGGTATATTTAAATATTAAAATTAGAACCTTTTTTAAAATATTGCATTGGTGTTCATAGAGTCACTTGGTGCTATTTTATCGTTCAAGGACAATGGATCAAGAGGAAAAAAACATTAAAAACTAAAGCAATACACTTTGTAACACTGACTCTTGAGTTCTTTGGCAGTCAGAATGGCCAGGATTCTGTCCTGAGGTCAAACTAAAACGGAAGACTGTTTTTCGAAAGGAACAGAATGACAACCACAAAGCACGTGTATCTTACCATTTTTTGGACTTCAGCCGGGGAGGAGGATTTCGGGGGATGAGAAACAGGGCTCTCATGGGATGCATGTCACAGAGAGCTGGGGAGAGGAGAGGGCGCGTCAGTTAGGCACTCAGCTCACTCGGTCTCCAATTCCGGGACCCATTCAGGACACCACACGCTCTGCCTGTTGTCTGCACATCTAGTTACGCAGCTGAGAACATACCCTGAACCCCCCACCGAAGCACAGCAAAACACGAGGAGGACAAGAGCAACGAGAAGAATAGACCATTTGGAATAGACACTGGAAAGCGTTCATAAATCAAAGATAAATACTGATTCAAAGTCCTAAAGGAGTTGACAGCTTAAGTCATCTATCGGATGACAACGAAAATATCTTTATTTTCATAGGACTGTCGTGAGGATTAAATGAGACACAGCTGTAAAGGCCTTCTCCACACAATGCCTGAACTCAGGAGCACTAGCAGGCATGTCCAATGCTTACTGTCAGAGTGAGTGTCCCTGAAATCAGGGAGTGAGTGGGACTGTTTAATTTTGTTTGATGACTGTTTACCCTCTGATCACTGGCCCAGTGAAGGCGTGACAGGTGCACTTGGACACACGAGTATGTCACAACAGGTATTTCCGTGTGTTTATTTACCTTCACAAGCACCTTACAAGACAGCTGGGAGATAGGGCCAAAGAAAAGGAGGGTGCTGTCCCCGCTGTGAAAGGGAACCGGACAAAGCATCTGGCAGCCCTGCCCCGTCTTAGGCCCTCGGGGGACATGATGGAACACAGGGTGATCGGCACAGACAGCCACTTCTGCAGTGCAACCAACCCCAGCTGGGGGCAACCTGATATCATTCATTCAACAAGTATTTAGTCAGCAGCAACTATGTACCAAATGTTATATATTCAAGGGGGGCCAGCAGAAAATAATAGGTTTCTTTCTTTCCCTTTGCTCTCTGCAATTCTACTCTATTCCTCATTAAAAATAAATTTTACGAAGTTGTCACTGATTTAAACCAAAGTGGAAGCAAAATTTCACAGGTAATACCAAAAAATAAATAAATAAGTTCCATGGATAAAAGGTTGTGCCTCTTTTTAAAGTTAAAACATAAGTAAAATGGAAATTTCCTGTGTTAGGACCAGTTTCACTGAATACTAAGTTCAAACTGTAAAAAGAAAAATTATTGCCTATTATGTGTGTGTGTGCACGCTTAGTCCTGTCCAACTTTTGCAAGCCCATGGACTGAGTCTACCAGGCTCCTCTGTCCATGGGATTTCTCCAGGCAAAAATATTGGAGTGGGCTGTCATTATCTGATGTCAGAATAAATCCAGGTCACACATCTAATTACAACTTAACAGGTAACGCAGCCCATGAACCTCAGGGAGACCTTCAGAAGGACTGATGTGTGCCAAGAACTCCTCTCACATCTAAACCTCCACTGTATTTACGACGCCTTCATCTGAACACCCCACCAGAACAACTCCATCCATGAAGCCACTGTTTCTGAAGCCACGAGACCAGGTTTACGTTGCACAGAACTGGGCTAACAAGGAAGGCAGGCTACTTACGGGGAGCGCCTTCAGCCATCTCAATGGCAGTGATGCCACAGGACCAGAGGTCACTCTGCAGAACAAAGCAGACGTTAGGGCACCATCCTCACTGTGAGGCCAGGGACTCACCACCACTGGGCAGTCACACAAACCACAGAAATGCATTCTTTGGGGGTACAAACCAAAAGGAAGTCTGCCACGAAACTACAAGCACAAACACATCTGGAAGAACATCTTCCAAGTAAATAAATGATCAGCTCATAAAGTTCAGTCAACTCATGAAGAGGGTGATGGAAAAGCTATACAATCTGCCTTGTATTGTACAGCTTTGTAAAAAGTTATGCAATAATGATAACAATGATCATTAATTAGAACCAGCTGCCGCACCTATGATCCAACTCTCAGCCAGAGTCTGACGATCAGGATCAAGAAGCGCATTATTGATACACGTCTCTAGAGGTCACTCTCAGAGCTTAAACACACTTGTGACGAAAGCAAAGGCGCACAGCTCTTTAGCAAGACTCTGAAATTTCACAAGGTGCTTGCTATGTAATCTGACAATATTTCTGAAATAAATACCTGATGCTCTTCAAATTAAAAAGAACAGNCGTGACAGGTGCACTTGGACACACGAGTATGTCACAACAGGTATTTCCGTGTGTTTATTTACCTTCACAAGCACCTTACAAGACAGCTGGGAGATAGGGCCAAAGAAAAGGAGGGTGCTGTCCCCGCTGTGAAAGGGAACCGGACAAAGCATCTGGCAGCCCTGCCCCGTCTTAGGCCCTCGGGGGACATGATGGAACACAGGGTGATCGGCACAGACAGCCACTTCTGCAGTGCAACCAACCCCAGCTGGGGGCAACCTGATATCATTCATTCAACAAGTATTTAGTCAGCAGCAACTATGTACCAAATGTTATATATTCAAGGGGGGCCAGCAGAAAATAATAGGTTTCTTTCTTTCCCTTTGCTCTCTGCAATTCTACTCTATTCCTCATTAAAAATAAATTTTACGAAGTTGTCACTGATTTAAACCAAAGTGGAAGCAAAATTTCACAGGTAATACCAAAAAATAAATAAATAAGTTCCATGGATAAAAGGTTGTGCCTCTTTTTAAAGTTAAAACATAAGTAAAATGGAAATTTCCTGTGTTAGGACCAGTTTCACTGAATACTAAGTTCAAACTGTAAAAAGAAAAATTATTGCCTATTATGTGTGTGTGTGCACGCTTAGTCCTGTCCAACTTTTGCAAGCCCATGGACTGAGTCTACCAGGCTCCTCTGTCCATGGGATTTCTCCAGGCAAAAATACTGGAGTGGGCTGTCATTATCTGATGTCAGAATAAATCCAGGTCACACATCTAATTACAACTTAACAGGTAACGCAGCCCATGAACCTCAGGGAGACCTTCAGAAGGACTGATGTGTGCCAAGAACTCCTCTCACATCTAAACCTCCACTGTATTTACGACGCCTTCATCTGAACACCCCACCAGAACAACTCCATCCATGAAGCCACTGTTTCTGAAGCCACGAGACCAGGTTTACGTTGCACAGAACTGGGCTAACAAGGAAGGCAGGCTACTTACGGGGAGCGCCTTCAGCCATCTCAATGGCAGTGATGCCACAGGACCAGAGGTCACTCTGCAGAACAAAGCAGACGTTAGGGCACCATCCTCACTGTGAGGCCAGGGACTCACCACCACTGGGCAGTCACACAAACCACAGAAATGCATTCTTTGGGGGTACAAACCAAAAGGAAGTCTGCCACGAAACTACAAGCACAAACACATCTGGAAGAACATCTTCCAAGTAAATAAATGATCAGCTCATAAAGTTCAGTCAACTCATGAAGAGGGTGATGGAAAAGCTATACAATCTGCCTTGTATTGTACAGCTTTGTAAAAAGTTATGCAATAATGATAACAATGATCATTAATTAGAACCAGCTGCCGCACCTATGATCCAACTCTCAGCCAGAGTCTGACGATCAGGATCAAGAAGCGCATTATTGATACACGTCTCTAGAGGTCACTCTCAGAGCTTAAACACACTTGTGACGAAAGCAAAGGCGCACAGCTCTTTAGCAAGACTCTGAAATTTCACAAGGTGCTTGCTATGTAATCTGACAATATTTCTGAAATAAATACCTGATGCTCTTCAAATTAAAAAGAACAGTAAACGGAGCAGAAGCGCTGATTTGACTCGGGACAAAAAAGTTTCTGAGACTGACAGTGACCCCTCCCACCTTGAAAGTAGCACCTGACTTAGAACAGAGCTGATGCAGAAATGGACTACACATACACACACACACACAAAGCCTCAACATACTGTCCCAGCAGATGTGCCCTACAGCAGGAGTCCACGCGGTGCTTGCTGGAGCAGCGAGGGGGAGGACTGGCAGAGCCCACGAGGCCAGGCTGGTGGCACCTTACCCTGTAATCATAGGTGGCATCAGGGTTCTCGTCACAGGCGATGACCTCGGGGGCCATCCAGTATGGGGTGCCTATGAACGTGTTCCTCCTCCCCACGGTCCTGTCCAGCTGGGCGCTCACTCCAAAGTCCACTGCAGTCGGAGGAAGGAAGGAAAGGGGACCACAGTGAGCAAACCAGTAAACAACAGGACGCAGACACAGAGAGGAGCAGGGTCTTCAGAGTAAACCATACACCAGCACAGCATGGATGCGTGACCCCCCAGCAACACAGATAAGGAGCGCCCCCTCCAGAGCCAAGTCACCATAGCGCCAAGATGCTCGACCAGCCTGGGGGTTTCCCCAGGGGCCTGTACCCACCGCGTCCCTGAGTTTCCCACAGGGACCACCAGAGGGACTGCTGGGGGAGTCTGGGGCACGGATGAAGTGGGCCTGGAGCCACGCTAAGAGGTAAGCCTGGCTCCCACTTCTCCAAAAAGGACGGAAGGGGAAACGAGGGTGATGCCAACAGAGGACTGCTCCCCGGCGGGCATCAGATCACACTTACCCAGCTTCACCTCTGCGTTCTCGGTCAGCAGCACATTCTGGCCCTTGATATCGCGGTGGATCACGTGATGGATGTGGAGATGGGCCAGGCCCTGCAGGCAAGACACAGAGAGACTTAGTTCTCTGATGCTGTCAGCGAACAGTCCAGAATGCATTCCTTATAATATTCCATGGTTCGGGGGTTAAGAATTCACCTTCCAATGCAGGAGACATGGAATGGATCCCTGGTCAGGGAATCAAGATCCCACATATCACTTAGTGTGGCCAAAAGATTAAAAAAAAGGAAGAAACAAAACAAAACAAAACCCCTTCTCTGGTTCTTCCCTGGGGGTCCAGTGGTTAAGAATCCACCTTCCAATGCAGGGGGATGCAGGTTCTATCCCTGGCTGGGGAGCTAACATCCCCATACTGTGGGGCAACTAAGTCTGCGTGCCACGCCTAAGACCCGGAGCAGACAAACAAAGAAATACTGAAAAATAAAGTGTGCACAGAATTCAGCTTCAGTGCGTGTCCAGCAGGGTATCACCAGTGACACCAGAGAGACGCAGCCCAGTCCCGAGGGGCCAGGGCCAGGCTGCGGGTGGCACTGCCACTCTAGCTTTCCCTGAAGGCACGTGTGCAGGGGCCATCTGCAGTGTCTCTCCCGCCACGCGTGCTGTTTCTGTACAGGACGGCTCTTTTCCCACGCTGCACGCCCACTGTGCAGTGGGTGAGCCTGGGGGGAGATGTGAACCACATGCATTCCAGGGGAAAAGCAAGGGTGAGAGTGGGCTTCAAGCTCTGGCCCTTGAACCCAGCCTGGTTTTCCCACCAAAGAGCCACAAGCTGTGAACTACTGACTGACCCCACCTCTACCCCACGGGTACAACGAACGGTTTTGCCATCCACAGAGCTTCATGTGCCAATCAAGCATCTTTCTTTTTCTCCCAAGGAAATAAGCCCTAATGGGCACACAGCACTTTTTGATGACCTCGTATCTGGAATGAAGCCCGGAGCATGCCTCTGATGAGAGGTGGTGGGAGAACAAAAACGCAGTTTGCATCCAAATATGGTCAGAAAGACAAAAAGGCAGCATTCTCACAACTCTGCTTGTCCCGACTTCTGCCAGAGAACCCAATGTGCAGCTGCCTCCCAAGGCACAAGTGACCTATCCAGTCTAAGATGCGGCAATTGAGAAAGGGTAGATGAGTTCAGTTTACTTGATTTTTCCTGTTTAACATTTTAGTGGGGTTTTACTGTTATCATGGGGCTTCACAGGTGGCTCAGTGGTAAAGAATCCACCTGCCAAAGCACGAGAGGCAGATTTGATCCCTGGGTTAGGAAGATGCCCTGGAGAAGGAAATGGTAACCCGCTCCAGTATACTTGCCTGGAGAACCCCATGGACAGAGGAGCCTGTCGGGCCACAGTCCATGGAGTCACAAAGAGTCAGACACGACTCAGTGACTAAACAACAACTCTGCTCTCAGGACATCGCAGGTGCCCACTCACAGCAGTGTGAGGCGGGAGGCTTAGTCTCACATGTTAAGGCTCCTTTAGTGACCACAAAAGAATTCTCATGCTTTTATAATGACATGTGTATGTGATGATACAAAGACAGGTCTCCCATCTCTCCCTATCCAACTAGTTGTCTTAAGAGAATTATCTCTTTTCAAGGGCTCTGTAAACAAAATAAAAAGAAATTCAAACTGTCTCCATGAATTCTAGACAGCATTTTTAAAAACCTGCAGTCCTCTGTGAAGCTTAAACATAAATTTACCTATACATAAAAAATAAAGTAACAGGTTTTTTTAACAATTAGGTTCCAATTCAATTCCATAGTCTTTATTTTTCAAATGTGGTCCGTAAATGAAATCCAACCAAGTCATTTAAGCGTGTGATTTATAGGGAAAGTACAGAGAAAACTGTGACAGTTGACCAAAGAGAAGAAGCCCGTGGGCAACTCACAAGCAGTTTTCAAATACATTATTTCCAAACACACTGTCTGCGCTGCCACAACGGCTCCGCTACTGAAAAGAATCATTCAGAAGCTGCTAAAATCATTTGGTAGCTCCGAAACTTGCTCAAAGACCATAAACCAGCTTTCCAACTGGCTGTAAATAACATTAAACACAACAACTTTCCCTCGTAAACACTGCAGCAGATTCTGCTAATGCCAAAGCCCAGAAGACGACTCTGAAAGCCAGCATTTAGCACCATTAATATTGATTTACAAGCTCAGACACAGGATTTCCATAAACAACGTGAGTTAAGAGATTATTTCTCCTCCTCTGCACTCTGATTTTCTTTTGAATAACTGCAGGATGAATTCAGGGGAATAAATTACATTTAAAAAAAAAAAAACCACACACACGACTGTTTTAAGTCTGGTTTCTTTAGATACAGGCCAGAGTCAACATCGTGATGTGGCTTCAACTGTCGAAGCCAACTGGCTATACAGAATCGTTGGTTGTTGTGAAAAGAATAATCTGTACAGTGGCAACGGATGCTGGGGAAGACAGAGGGCAGCAGGAGAAGGGGGTGACAGAGGGTGCGGTGGTCGGATGGATCGCCGACTCGATGGACCTGAGTTTGAGCAAGCTCTGGGAGCTGGTGAGGGACAGGGCGCCTGGAGCGCTACGGTCCATGGGGTCGCCAAAAGTCGGACACGACTGAGCGACTGAACGGCCACCACAAGCAGCAAATGCGAAAAGCCGAGCTCAGGGCGGCTTACCCGCAGGATCTCCCTGGAGATGTAGGCTATCCAGTCTTCCTTTAGCGTGTTGCCCTTGGTGTTCTTGACGAGGTCTGTGATGGATCCGGCCCCACAGAACTCCATAACGAGCTGGAGAAGACAAGACACGCATAAGTCCCGCCGGTGGTCAGAGCATCACAGGCGTCAGCACCCTCCCTGGGCAGCCGGGGGCGGTCTAACTCCGCCCTTTTCCTAAAGGTCTGGGCACGTGATCACTGTGGAGGCACCAAACTTCTGAGCACGTATTCCACCACCCCACCTCCTGGGCACGCACACGGGTCCAGGACGGTGGGGTCCTCACTCCACAGCACAGCCCGGGCCAAGGCACAGGTGGGCCGTCTGTCCTTAGCCAACGCCCAGTCATCAGAAACCTGACCCAGATACTCCCCAACAGGCGTCTCACTTGCCAGCATCAGAAATTTTCTACTTTCCACAACGCTGTGATTCTCCAACTATTTTATGTTAACTGGGGTTAGTACAAAAGAGGAGGACTAATTTTAAGCAGCACAGAACTTTTCACAAGACACTCTTTACAACACTTAAATGTTTGAACAATATGAACAAAGTGTAAAATATTTAGAAAATGAACTGCACTATTCTAAAATCTTAACCATGTTTAGATACGGGGAATAGAAATAAAGGTAATTTTTTTCCCTTTTACTTTCCTAACTTTGCAAATATTCTACAATGACTTTAAAAGAAAAAAATCAGGAGAGTATTCATCTATCTTCCCGCGCTGTAAGCCCAGTATTTTTGGCAGAACTAACGTGATCACTACAGAGCCAGCACTATCTCAGTGTCATCATCTTGAAACGTGTTCAAGAGGTAAGGCTGAACATGTATAAACTCCACAGATTTACCTGAAATCCGCTGCTCTTAGTAAATTACAGAGCGAAGTTTATTGTCTTGCAGTTTGCCTCTCACTCCCACGGAAGTAAAGAAAATGCATGTTGCTGAGATTCTACACTCACGTCCATAAAGCTTTTATCACATTGCTCTTGATTTCAAGCTCCTAACTTCCTTGCTATTTTGCGTGTTTCCCCTCTCTCTCACTGTGCCACCTTATTCCCAAAACACAAACTCTTTTCCCCGCAATGTGAAATTAACACCAAAATAAACATTCAGGATACCTTCCACTGAGAAGTCCAGGGAAGATACCAGACTTTACCCTTTTTCTCTGCTTTTCTCTCCCCTTCCTCTGGAAGGGTCTTAATGCCCTTCTAGTACAACCAAAAAGGAAACCCCACAAAACACGCAGGAGACGCTTGCTTACCCAAAGCTGGTCATCGTGTCCTGGGGGGCTCTTTTTAATGAAAGCACCATAATACGTTGCAATATTTCTATGATGAGAATATTTCTTCAGCATATTTATCTCCAGTTTGATTTCCTCCTCTTCATCCTTAAGAAAAAAATAAAACATGCGGTGTCTGAATGACATGCATGACTGGGCTTCCTCCACACGCAAGCCATCAGAGTCCCGGCCCCTCCAGCAAGGGAGACAGTTACTGTGACCTTTGCCAAGAACTGGGGGCTCACCCTCTGCAATGTGATCCCAAGCTCAGCAAACAAGACAACAAGAACAGAAGGCAAAGATGAACAGGCAGCAGAGGGCACGTGCAGACCAGGCTCTTTCGCTGACCACATGCCCCCAGGCAGCTCATTCCACTTCTCTGAGCCTCAAGTTGCTCACCTGTTATAACGGGAGGAAAGGGGGGAACAACTGGCCAGTACTATTTCAATCAATTACCAGGAAGGGCTGTTTCTTTTCTAGAGAACACTTGTGAGTATAAACTGTCCGGAGCATTTAAGATGGAGGAGGTTCACCTCTGAGAGCCTCTCACAGGAGCATCCCCGGGGTGGGGCCACAGGTGGGGGCTGAGCCCAGCCCAGGAGCCCCTCAGTCTTGAACAGGGGGCTCCTCCAAGAGATCAGGCCAGGCAGGGGGCCCAGAGACAAACACCACTGGGTGCTGGCAGGTTGTCCTGGACTGGGCTCACTCCCTGGCCTCTCACTTTACTGAGATGAGATGAGCAGGGCAAGGAATGAAGAGCCTGTGAGGGACAATCAGAGCGGGTACGAAGGAGACAGCTCGTAACATGGGTCTGGAAAAATAAAGACAAGTTCCTCCTGTGAGTGTACCAAGGTCCCCGCTTCCTACACACACACACACACACACACACACAGACAAGTTACTCCTGTGAGTGTACCAAGGGTCTGGAAAAATAAAGACAAGTTACTCCTGCGAGTGTACCAAGGTCCCCGCTTCCTACACACACACACACAAAGACAAGTTACTCCTGTGAGTGTACCAAGGTCCCCGCTTCCTACACACACACACACACACACACACACACACACACACACACACACGAGACTTACTGGTGCAGCCAAGCATCTCCAAGAACCTTCCATACAGCCTCACAGAACGAACCTAAGTTTGGTTCACTAACACTGTTCTTTAAGATAAAAGACACTAGAACTCTTCACTGCGACCCATCTGTCTTGGGAGGCCCTGCACAGCACAGCTCAGCGCTTCACTGAGTTATGCCAGCCTCCTCCCCATCATAAGGCTGTGATCCATGAAGGGGGAACAATTAAGATATTAACCATGGGACCAAATGAAAAAGAAAGTGAACTTGCCATTGTTCATTACTGCTTATAAACCAAATACACACCAGAACATACAATCATCATCCACCAGTGATTCTCACAGTGGTGGCTTGCAGCTCGGTCCGGAGATGTAACTGTGAGGACACTACAGCGTGCTGCTGATGGGCACAGCTGTCACGTGACTCTGACAGATGAGGGCCGTGAACGTGGCGCAGAGCACAAGTGCAGCTCAGACACTGGGCTGTGTGGTAATTCTCATTGAAACCTCATGCATGTGCAAATCATACCAAATGGATGATTTAAACATGTCATGGACTAAGCAAGGCTTCCCTGGTGGCTCAGACAGTAAAGGATTTGCCTGCAATGCAGGAGACCCAGGTTCGATCCCTGGGTTGGACAGATCCCCTGGAGAAGGGAATGGCAACCCACTCTAGTACTCTTGCCTGCGACAGAGGAGCCCACCTGCAATGCAGGAGACCCAGGTTCGATCCCTGGGTTGGGAAGACCCCCTGGAGAAGGGAATGGCAACCCACTCCAGTACTCTTGCCTGCGACAGAGGAGCCTGGTGGGCTACAGTTACAAAGAGTCGGACTGACTGAGCAAGAAAACAACATCATGTGACTGGTTTCGATATATTTCTTTCTAGCGATTGCACAAAGCACTGTCTTCTATCTCGTTCACCTCTCTGTATAAGAACAACCGAGACCTCCAGTGGCACCTGAAGTTTGCCGAGACCACCAAGTTAAAACCCTGACACATCTTACGTGCTTAGAAATCCTTACAGACATGAGTTCAGTACTGTCTGTGGGTGTGAACAGCACTCAATATACAGACAGGTCACACTGCTGGCGGACCCTCACACAGAACGCATCTCCCTGAACCTAAGATGCAGCTAGGCAGCCACTCCATCACATATCATAATGAAACTATGATCACGACCAACTGTAAGACACACAGTCACAGGTCTGAAACGGGGCTGCAAGCTAGAAATGATGACAATATGACGTAAGAACAGCTTCAGCGCAGTTTGGGAACAGCTTTTCTAATAGGACTGAAACAGCCAAATGTTTTCTGACATAGAGTAATCAGATCAATGTCACTTGCCAGAGTATTTCTGGGTCTTCAGTAGTCAAATCATGGAAGCCAGATGAAATAGGTGTTCAGAGGAAGGCATACTGTCCTCTCAAACCACCATTTTAGGATAAGGATTGTATATTCTTTGAACCATCCCTTCTCTGGCTTCTCTGGCTTTAAAATAGAAGGTTACTGTACAGTTTATAAAATAAAAAGGCGTTTAGCACCACTAATTGTCAGGCACTGTCTAAGCGTCAGAAATGTAGTGTCTCTCAACAGCTTTGAGACAGGTACATCTGGGAACCTCATCACAACTAATGTGTGTGTGTGTGTGCGTGCGTGCGTGAGTGCACGCGCGTGCTCAGTGAAGGCTGACTCTTTACGACCCCATGGACTGTATCCCAGCAGGCTCCTCTGCCCATGGGATTTTAGGCAAGAATACTGGAGTGGGTTGCCATTTCCTCCTCCAGGGGACCTTCCCAATGCGAGCATCAAACCCACATCTCCTTCCCAATGCGAGCATCGAACCCACATCTCCTGTGTCTCCTGCATTTGCAGGCGGGTTCCTTACCGCTGCACCATCTGGGAAGCCAATGCTTTCAATATGGTGTTTTTAAATGTATGAGTCTTTAGGATGATAATGAACCAACATGGGAGTTCAGATCTCCCATCGGTCATTAGTTAAATACAGGTTTGGTGGTCTCGCCCCAGTCTATATTTACACATATCACCACCACAAACACACACCTCACTTTGCCAGAGAAGATACACAGAAAACAAACTCCGAGCAGGCTAACAATTTCTAAACCAATAACAGACCCCACATTTGCAAAGAAAGGGGAGCCGGCAAGTAACCCGGCCAAGTCCTAGCTCGTCCCTAGGGGGGCCACAGTAATGCATAGATGGAAAAAAAACAAAAACAAAGTGTCACTTGAGAGAGGAGAGGCGACATGTGGGGAAGAAAGGGAAGACCCACTCCTGGCCTCCTCCAGGGACCAAGCAGCTGCCAGACCCGCCCCGCTTCCCCTGTGATCTCAGGCAGCTGGTGCCAAGTAGAATTTTGGACTCTCCCACTGAGAGCAAGCTCCCACAGAAAAGGCCTTTGTCTCGGCTGGGCTGAGGCTGGGGAGGAGTTTCCCATTGCCTTTCTTGGCTACTGGAGGACATCTGAGCATCACGGTCATCTTTAAAAGCAGCCAGGGGTTTGGGAGCCACCTGATAAGTCCTGTCCGCCCCCCCCCCCCATCTGAGCGTGGAGCAGGGCAGAGGACTAGCGGGGTTTTTCAATGACTCCTTAAAACGCTTGGACTCTGAGCATACATGTGGCAAAATGCTGTTTAAACTCTTGCAGCCTGAATTCTGTCTCCTTCCACTGACGGCAGTAACTGTGAAGAGACAGAAGTGGACCTCAGCTGACTGGGAGGACCCAGGGGGACTGGGAGTGTTCTCCCAGCACACCCCTTACAGAAAGAAGCCTACTCAGTGACAGCTGAGCAACAGAAAACAGGGAGGGCAATTCATCATTCACTCTCTCTACTAGATGGAGAGAATCATACACCCCTTACAGAAAGAAGCCTACTCAGTGACAGCTGAGCAACAGAAAACAGGGAGGGCAATTCATCATTCACTCTCTCTACTAGATGGAGAGAATCA
>NIZD01181417.1:0-15617 GCA_003182575.1 Pseudois nayaur | reverse complement strand
CTTGGACTGCAAGGAGATCCAATCAGTCCATTCTGAAGATCAACCCTGGGATTCTTTGGAAGGAATGGTGCTAAAGCTGAAACTCCAGTACTTTGGCCACCTCATGCAAAGAGTTGAGTCATTGGAAAAGACTCTGATGCTGGGAGGGATTGGGAGCAGGAGAAGAAGGGGACGACAGAGGATGAGATGGCTGGATGGCATCTCGGACTCAATGGACGTGAGTCTGAGTGAACTCCATGGGATGGTGATGGACAGGGAGGCCTGGCCTGCTGCGATTGATGAGATCACAAAAAGTTGGAGACGACTGAGTGACTGAACTGAACTGAACCAGTTAAGAGACAGTTAAGGCCACTAAACCTTATCCATTTTGGCAGTCTTCACTTATCAAGTTACCAACTTGTTATTTCTTTTAAAGTTTGAAGACAATCTTATACTGAGTATAAAATCCTAAAATGTTCAGTGCTGACATCACAGAAAGGCATACATCTAGCTCTTTTGTATGTTTACTATGCAAAATAACTTTCCATGAAATGATGGCAGGGATTTGTAGAGAAAGAACATCAAGAGAACTTTAAAATGACAATTACCCACTAGCTACAGAAACTGACAATGGCAGTTCCACATTTACATCAGTTGTTATGGCGTCTTCATTGCAACATTGTGTTTGTCTCCCAGCTCCACCATCTGCCTCCTGGTTTTAGTTAGATATTTTCCCATACAACTGTATGCTATGGGTGTAATGTTTAGTATATACCAATGGACACAGTTTCTTGACAATTTTTCACAATCTTTTCTAATATGTCTTTCAAAATTCAGTACCTACTGATATGTGTCCTTCTGACAAGATATCTACACTTGAAGGAAAGTTCCAGTTGATGGATTTAAACCTAGCACAATATCCCTGCATTCCATTGAAGTTGAGATGATATGAAAGTAAAACAGTCACAGTAAATCAGTTAAACATATGCAAACCTGGGCTTCCTAGGTAGCTCAGTGGTAAAGAATCCACTTGCCAGTGGAGGAGACACAGTTTTGATCTCTGGTACTGTAGATCCACTGAAGAAGGAAAAGGCAACCAACTCCAGTATTCTTGCCTGGGAAATCCCATGGACAGAGGAGCCTGATGGACTACGGTTGCAAAGAGTTAGACACGGCTTAGCAAATAACAATGCAAACAACAGAATATTTTGAGTATGATTTTTTTGAAATGTCTTGAAGCAATCTTCCTTTCATCATTTTAATCTCATCCAAGGAGAACTCTAGAACATTGCTGGAAAGTAGCAGATAACTGATAGTGTGAATAACCAGCTGAATTGTACTTAACTTCTGAAAACTGTTAAACTTCCTTTAGATAATTAGGCTTGTTATCATGCCAAGAGGAACCAGAAGTTGGGTCTGTTTTGTACAGGTGGTTTGAAAAATAAAAATTCTGTAAAACATTCTTGTCTGTGTGAGACTTCTGTGTGGAGAGAAGTAAAAATAGACCACAAGAAATTATTGAATATCTTCGTTCTTTTGCTGTGGAAATCAAGAGAACAGTTTGAATTTTTTTTAGCAAGGAATTTCAATTCTTCCAGGAATTGAGTAGGGTGATATTACTAGCAGAGCAACACGCTTACATTATTAAAATCTTAATCATGATTAACAATAGATTTGATCCCAGGCTCTTATGTTGATGCTGGGTTGGGCACTATCATATCATCAGCCTTGTTCCAGACAACACACAAACTCACCTGCAGGTAGTCACAGCTAAGGTGTTCGTGTGTATTGTCATCATCACTGCTCATGTAATGAAGCAGGCAGAAAAATCTCTCACTGTCAAAGCTCATTACTTGTGAATCAGTTTCCAGGTTGAGAATCACACTTACCTTCTACAGCTAAATTCCTATCCTTTGTTTGGAAGATTACTTCCCTCTAGCAGTGCTGATGTTTATATTTACCTCCAAACTGCCCCTTTATAGGGCTTCCCTGGTGATTCAGATGCTAAAGAATCAGTCTATAATGTGGAAGACACAGGTCTGATGCCTGGGTCAGAAAGATCCCCTGGAGAAGGGAATGGCTACCCACCCTAGCATTCTTTCCTGAAGAATTCCATGGACCGAGAAGCCTGGCAGGCTACAGCCCATTGGGGTCACAAGAGTAGGACACAACTGAGTGGATAACTTCGTCTGCCCCTTTATAGTGGGTATCAGGCTTACTTGATTTATTTATAATGTTTCTTGAATACAGGACTTGTGGTTCAAGAGTGAAAAATAAAGAAGATTCATCCTTAGGGAGCTTTCATGCAAGTGACAATCTATAGAAAGAAAAAAGGAAATATATACAGAAGATATATAAAGTGTGTGTATCCATATATATCCATATAATGCCATATGGTGCTAAATGCTGTGATGTAAAATGAATTCTTAAAGAGGATAGAGGATGTGGTGGGGGTTGCCATTTACCCTTCAGTGATCAGGAAAGTCCAGTTTATTTGATTGGGACACATTTGAGCAAGACCTACAAGAAATAAGAAAGTTACTGATTCTGAAGTTTATGGAAGCACATCGCAATAGAGGAAAGAGCAAATGGACTATGCAAATGTGTGGTGTGTTCAAGGAGCAATGACAAAGTGAGTGCATTGCATGTGATGCGTAGTGTGGGAAGAGAATAAGTCACAGAAGTAATAGGGGCAGATTCATAAGAGGCCATCATGTAAGACTATCTCTCACTTTTGGTCTCCCTGGGATCCTTCCTACATTTATGACCAAGAATTCCTGCCTGTCTCTTCAACTTTTAGACTTCCAAGTTCTACCAGATCCTCTCAATAATTTAGGTTTCTGGACGTAAAGGTCATTTCTCATGTTTTTGTAGCTCTTGTCTTACTTTGTGCTAGAATAGATATTCTTTTTTCTTCTTCTTCTTCTTTTTTGCTTCACTATGCAGCATATCCCAACCAGGGATCAAACATGTGTCCTCTGCTTTGGAAGTGTGGAATCTTAACCACTGCACTGCCAGGAAAGAGCAAAGATGTGTATAAGAGACAGGAGCTAGAACAAATAATTTCACAATTTGTTTGGAAATACAAAAACACTCGAATAGCGAAAGCAATCTTGAGAAAGAAGAATGGAACTGGAGGAATCAACCTGCCTGACTTCAGAGATGTGTATAAGAGACAGGAGCTAGAACAAATAATTTCACAATTTGTTTGGAAATACAAAAACACTCGAATAGCGAAAGCAATCTTGAGAAAGAAGAATGGAACTGGAGGAATCAACCTGCCTGACTTCAGAGATGTGTATAAGAGACAGGAGCTAGAACAAATAATTTCACAATTTGTTTGGAAATACAAAAACACTCGAATAGCGAAAGCAATCTTGAGAAAGAAGAATGGAACTGGAGGAATCAACCTGCCTGACTTCAGAGATGTGTATAAGAGACAGGAGCTAGAACAAATAATTTCACAATTTGTTTGGAAATACAAAAACACTCGAATAGCGAAAGCAATCTTGAGAAAGAAGAATGGAACTGGAGGAATCAACCTGCCTGACTTCAGAGATGTGTATAAGAGACAGGAGCTAGAACAAATAATTTCACAATTTGTTTGGAAATACAAAAACACTCGAATAGCGAAAGCAATCTTGAGAAAGAAGAATGGAACTGGAGGAATCAACCTGCCTGACTTCAGAGATGTGTATAAGAGACAGGAGCTAGAACAAATAATTTCACAATTTGTTTGGAAATACAAAAACACTCGAATAGCGAAAGCAATCTTGAGAAAGAAGAATGGAACTGGAGGAATCAACCTGCCTGACTTCAGAGATGTGTATAAGAGACAGGAGCTAGAACAAATAATTTCACAATTTGTTTGGAAATACAAAAACACTCGAATAGCGAAAGCAATCTTGAGAAAGAAGAATGGAACTGGAGGAATCAACCTGCCTGACTTCAGAGATGTGTATAAGAGACAGGAGCTAGAACAAATAATTTCACAATTTGTTTGGAAATACAAAAACACTCGAATAGCGAAAGCAATCTTGAGAAAGAAGAATGGAACTGGAGGAATCAACCTGCCTGACTTCAGAGATGTGTATAAGAGACAGGAGCTAGAACAAATAATTTCACAATTTGTTTGGAAATACAAAAACACTCGAATAGCGAAAGCAATCTTGAGAAAGAAGAATGGAACTGGAGGAATCAACCTGCCTGACTTCAGAGATGTGTATAAGAGACAGGAGCTAGAACAAATAATTTCACAATTTGTTTGGAAATACAAAAACACTCGAATAGCGAAAGCAATCTTGAGAAAGAAGAATGGAACTGGAGGAATCAACCTGCCTGACTTCAGAGATGTGTATAAGAGACAGGAGCTAGAACAAATAATTTCACAATTTGTTTGGAAATACAAAAACACTCGAATAGCGAAAGCAATCTTGAGAAAGAAGAATGGAACTGGAGGAATCAACCTGCCTGACTTCAGAGATGTGTATAAGAGACAGGAGCTAGAACAAATAATTTCACAATTTGTTTGGAAATACAAAAACACTCGAATAGCGAAAGCAATCTTGAGAAAGAAGAATGGAACTGGAGGAATCAACCTGCCTGACTTCAGAGATGTGTATAAGAGACAGGAGCTAGAACAAATAATTTCACAATTTGTTTGGAAATACAAAAACACTCGAATAGCGAAAGCAATCTTGAGAAAGAAGAATGGAACTGGAGGAATCAACCTGCCTGACTTCAGAGATGTGTATAAGAGACAGTCCAAGTTCTACCAGATCCTCTCAATAATTTAGGTTTCTGGACGTAAAGGTCATTTCTCATGTTTTTGTAGCTCTTGTCTTACTTTGTGCTAGAATAGATATTCTTTTTTCTTCTTCTTCTTTTTTGCTTCACTATGCAGCATATCCCAACCAGGGATCAAACATGTGTCCTCTGCTTTGGAAGTGTGGAATCTTAACCACTGCACTGCCAGGAAAGAGCAATTTTGGCTAGATTAAATAAAATCTTTTTTTAATATAAATTATTTATTTTAATTGGAGGGTAATTACTTTACAATATTGTATCGGTTTTGCCATACATTGACATGAATCTGCCACAGGTGTACACGTGTTCCCCATCCTGAACCTCCCTCTCACCTCCCTCCCCAAACCATCCCTTTGGGTCATCCCAGTGAACCGGCCCCGAGATCCTGTATCATGCATCGAACCTGGACTGGTGATTCATTTCACATATTATAATATACATGTTTAATGCCATTCTCCCAAATCATCCCATGCTCTCCCTCTCCCACAGAGTCCAAAAGACTGTTCCACACATCTGTGTCTCTTTTGCTGTCTCTTATACAGGGTTATCGTTACCATCTTTCTTAATTCCATATATATGCGTTAGTATACTGTATTGATGTTTTTCTTTCTGGCTTACTTCACTCTGTATAATCGGCTCCAGTTTCATCCACCTCATTAGAACTGATTCAAATGTATTCTTTTTAATGGCTGAGTAATACTCCATTGTTACTTCAGTGGTGGCTCAGATGGTAAAGCGTCTTGCTTACAATGCGGGAGATCTGGGTCCTATCCCTGGGTCGGGAAGGTCCCCTGGCGAAGGAAATGGCAACCCGCTCCAGTACTCTTGCGTGGAAAATCCCTTGGAGAAGTGTGGTGGGCTACAGTACATGGAGTCACAAAGAGTCAGACATGACTGTGTGACTTCACTTTCACTTTCAGTATACTGTATTGGTGTTTTTCTTTTTGGCTAACTTCACTCTGTATAATAAGTTCCAGTTTCATCTACCTCATTAGAAATGATTCAAATACATTCTTTTTAATGGCTGAGTTAACACTCCATTGTATATATGTATCACAGCTTTCTTATTCATTCATCTGCTGATGGACATCTAGGTTGCTTCCATGTCCTAGCTATTTTAAACAGTGCTGCGATGAACATTGGGGTACACATGTCTCTTTCAATTCTGGTTTCCTCAGTGTGTATGCCCAGAAGTGGGATTGCTGGGTCATAAGGAAGTTCTATTTCCAGTTTTTTAAGGAATCTTCACACTGTTCTCCATAGTGGCTGAACTAGTTTGGATTCCCACCAACAGTGTAAGAGGGTTCCCTTTTCTCCACACCCTCTCCAGCATTTATTGCTTGTAGACTTTTGGATCGCAGCCATTCTGACTGGTGTGAAATGGTACCTCATTGTGGTTTTGATTTGCATTTCTCTGATAATGAGTGATGTTGAGCATCTTTTCATGTGTTTGTTAGCCATCTGTATGTCTTCTTTGGAGAAATGTCTATTTAGTTCTTTGGCCCATTTTTTGATTGGGTCGTTTATTTTTCTGGAATTGAGCTGCATAAGTTGCTTGTATATTTTTGAGATTAGTTGTTTGTCAGTTGCTTCATTTGCTATTATTTTCTCCCATTCAGAAGGCTGTCTTTTCACCTTGCTTATATTTTCCTTTGTTGTGCAGAAGCTTTTAATTTTAATTAGATCCCATTTGTTTATTTTTGCTTTTATTTCCAGAATTCTGGGAGGTGGATCATAGAGGATCCTGCTGTGATTTATGTCTGAGAGTGTTTTGCCTATGTTCTCCTCTAGGAGTTTTATAGTTTCTGGTCTTACATTTAGATCTTTAATCCATTTTGAGTTTATTTTTGTGTGCGGTGTTAGAAAGTGATCTAGTTTCATTCTTTTACAAGTGGTTGACCAGTTTTCCCAGCACCACTTGTTAAAGAGATTGTCTTTACTCCATTGTATATTCTTGCCTCCTTTGTCAAAGATAAGGTGTCCATATGTGTGTGGATTTATCTCTGGGCTTTCTATTTTGTTCCATTGATCTATATGTCTGTCTTTGTGCCAGTACCATACTGTCTTGATGACTGTGGCTTTGTAGTAGAGCCTGAAGTCAGGCAAGTTGATTCCTCCAGTTCCATTCTTCTTTCTCAAGATTGCTTTGGCTATTCGAGGTTTTTTGTATTTCCATACAAATCTTGAAATTATTTGTTCTAGTTCTGTGAAAAATGTGGCTGGTAGCTTGACAGGGATTGCATTGAATTTGTAAATTGCTTTGGGTAGTATACTCATTTTCACTATATTGATTCTTCCTATCCATGAACATGGAATATTTCTCCATCTATTAGTGTCCTCTTTGATTTCTTTCATCAGTGTTTTATAGTTTTCTATATATAGGTCTTTAGTTTCTTTAGGTAGATATATTCCTAAGTATTTTATTCTTTTCGTTGCAATGGTGAATGGAATTGTTTCCTTAATTTCTTTTTCTACTTTCTCATTATTCGTGTATAGGAATGCAAGGGATTTCTGTGTGTTGATTTTATATCCTGCAACTTTACTATATTCATTGATTAGCTCTAGTAATTTTCTGGTGGAGTCTTTAGGGTTTTCCATGTAGAGGATCATGTCATCTGCAAACAGTGAGAGTTTTACTTCTTCTTTTCCAATTTGGATTCCTTTTATTTCTTTTTCTGCTCTGATTGCTGTGGCCAAAACTTCCAGAACTATGTTGAATAGTAGCGGTGAAAGTGGACACCCTTGTCTTGTTCCTGACTTTAGGGGAAATGCTTTCAATTTTTCACCATTGAGGATAATGTTTGCTGTGGGTTTGTCATATATAGCTTTTATTATGTTGAGGTATGTTCCTTCTATTCCTGCTTTCTGGAGAGTTTTTATCATAAATGGATGTTGAATTTTGTCAAAGGCCTTCTCTGCATCTATTGAGATAATCATATGGTTTTTATTTTTCAATTTGTTAATGTGGTGAATTACATTGATTGATTTGCGGATATTGAAGAATCCTTGCATCCCTGGGATAAAGCCCACTTGGTCATGGTGTATGATCTTTTTAATGTGTTGTTGGATTCTGATTGCTAGAATTTTGTTGAGGATTTTTGCATCTATGTTCATCAGTGATATTGGCCTGTAGTTTTCTTTTTTTGTGACATCTTTGTCAGGTTTTGGTATTAGGGTGATGGTGGCCTCATAGAATGAGTTTGGAAGTTTACCTTCCTCTGCAATTTTCTGGAAGAGTTTGAGGAGGATAGGTGTTAGCTCTTCTCGAAATTTTTGGTAGAATTCAGCTGTGAAGCCGTCTGGACCTGGGCTTTTGTTTGCTGGAAGGTTTCTGATTACCGTTTCAATTTCCGTGCTTGTGATGGGTCTGTTAAGATTTTCTATTTCTTCCTGGTTCAGTTTTGGAAAATTGTACTTTTCTAAGAATTTGTCCATTTCTTCCACGTTGTCCATTTTATTGGCATACAACTGCTGATAGTAGTCTCTTATGATCCTTTGTATTTCTGTGTTGTCTGTTGTGATCTCTCCATTTTCATTTCTAATTTTATTGATTTGATTTTTCTCTCTTTGCTTCTTGATGAGTCTGGCTAATGGTTTGTCAATTTTATTTATCCTTTCAAAGAACCAGCTTTTGGCTTTGTTGATTTTTGCTATGGTCTCTTTTGTTTCTTTTGCATTTATTTCTGCCCTAATTTTTAAGATTTCTTTCCTTCTACTAACTCTGGGGTTCTCCAATTCTTCCTTTTCTAGTTGCTTTAGTTGTAGAGTTAGGTTATTTATTTGACTTTTTTCTTGTTTCTTGAGGTATGCCTGTATTGCTATGAACTTTCCTCTTAGCACTGCTTTTATAGTGTCCCACAGGTTTTGGGTTGTTGTGTTTTCATTTTCATTAGTTTCTATGCATATTTTGATTTCTTTTTTGATTTCTTCTGTGATTTGTTGGTTATTCAGAAGTGTGTTGTTCAACCTCCATATGTTGGAATTTTTAATAGTTTTTCTCCTGTAATTGAGATCTAATCTTAATGCATTATGGTCAGAAAAGATGCTTGGAATGATTTCGATTTTTTTGAATTTATCAAGTTTAGATTTATGGCCCAGGATGTGATCTATCCTGGAGAAGGTTCCATGAGCACTTGAAAAAAAGGTGAAATTCATTGTTTTGGGGTGAAATGTCCTATAGATATCAATTAGGTCTAACTGATCTAATGTATCATTTAAAGTTTGCGTTTCTTTGTTAATTTTCTGTTTAGTTGATCTGTCCATAGGTGTGAGTGGGGTATTAAAGTCTCCCACTATTATTGTGTTATTGTTGATTTCCCCTTTCATACTTGTTAGCATTTGTCTTACATATTGCGGTGCTCCTATATTGGGTGCATATATATTTATAATTGTTATATCTTCTTCTTGGATTGTTCCTTTGATCATTATGTAGTGGCCTTCTTTGTCTCTTTTCACAGCCTTTGTTTTAAAGTCTATTTTATCAGATATGAGTATTGCCACTCCTGCTTTCTTTTGGTCTCTATTTGCGTGGTATATCTTTTTCCAGCCCTTCACTTTCAGTCTGTATGTGTCCCTTGTTTTGAGGTGGGTCTCTTGTAAGCAGCATATAGAGGGGTCTTGTTTTTGTATCCATTCGGCCAGTCTTTGTCTTTTGGTTGGGGCGTTCAACCCATTTACGTTTAAGGTAATTATTGATAAGTATGATCCCGTTACCATTTACTTTATTGTTTTGGGTTCGGGTTTATACACCCTTTTCGTGTTTCCTGTCTAGAGAATATCCTTTAGAATTTGTTGGAGAGCTGGTTTGGTGGTGCTGAATTCTCTCAGCTTTTGCTTGTCTGTAAAGCTTTTGATTTCTCCTTCGTATTTGAATGAGATCCTTGCTGGGTACAGTAGTCTGGGCTGTAGGTTATTGTCTTTCATCACTTTAAGTATGTCTTGCCATTCCCTCCTGGCCTGAAGAGTTTCTATTGAAAGATCAGCTGTTATCCTTATGGGAATCCCCTTGTGTGTTATTTGTTGTTTTTCCCTTGCTGCTTTTAATATTTGTTCTTTGTGTTTGATCTCTGTTAATTTGATTAATATGTGTCTTAGGGTGTTTTGTCTTAGGTTTATCTTGTTTGGGACTCTCTGGGTTTCTTGAACTTCGGTGATTATTTCCTTCCCCATTGTAGGGAAGTTTTCACCTATTATCTCCCCAAGTATTTTCTCATGGTCTTTCTTTTTGTCTTCTTCTTCTGGGATTCCTATGATTCAAATGTTGGGTCATTTAACATTGTCCCAGAAGTCTCTGAGATTGTCCTCATTTCTTTTAATTAGTTTTTCTGTTTTCCTCTCTGTTTCATATGTCACATATGAATGTGAGAGTTGGACCATAAAGAAAGCTGAACATTGAATAATTGATGCTTTTGAACTGTGGTGCTGAAGAAGACTCTTGAAGGTCCCTTAGTCCTAATTCTAAAGGAAATCAACGCTGAATATTCGTTGGAAGGACTGAGGCTGAAACTCAAATACTTTGGTCACCTGATGCGAAGAGCTGACTCTTTGGAAAAGACCCTGATTCCAGGAAAGATTAAAGGCAGTAGGAGAAGGGGGCAACAGAGGGTGAGATGGTTAGATGGTATCATTGATTAAATGGATATGAATTTGAGCAAACTCTGGGAAATAGTGAAAGAGAAGCTTGGCATCCTGCAATTCATGTGGTTGCAAGGAATTGGACATGACTTAGTGACTGAGCAACAGCAACAAATGCATTATGAGAAGTGAGAAAAAATTGTACACTCAAAAAGTATTTAAAGTAGAGAAACTGAGGAAGGAGACGAGAGAGAGAGAGTTGAGAGGGATTACTCTGAGGGTGTATACTAAGGAATTAACAGAAACAATGAAAATCTTTCCCAGTACCAGTAATAACACATTAGAAATTTGAAGATGATGACTAGGCAAAAGACAAGAATTGCAGAACAATATTGAGAAGCCACTGTGACTGCCCAGTTATGTGATACTCTCTGGAAAAACTGAGCACCCTGTGTCAGTGTTTTTAAAGGGCTATACACCATTGCTTGGAACATAGGGACTATAAGGGTCATTTCTATTGCTTATAACATAATACATAAAAATGGCACTTATGGTCACTTAATCCCTTATCATTGTCCCTAATGCAATTTTGCACTTGAATGATCTTGAGAGAATAGCTGTTCTTTCCACTAGGGTATGATGCTTTCCTAATGAACACCTGTGCAAGATATAATAAATGATTCATTGAATTGCCAACACCAGAAATCAAATTCTGATCTATGAGAACTATTTCACAATCAACCAACCACTACTAAAATATGCATTGTTGCCTGTCTTGTGGAACTAAAATAAAACAGAAAGAGAAAGACAAACTGAATTTCTGTGAACTAAACTAATGAGAACTAAACATGAATATACAGCATAAAGAATGTACTTGCATTTTATTATTTGTCCCTTCTTTGGTCATCATGATAATTTAAGGTAAAATTTGATACATAATTAAGCATAAATATTTATATAAATATATACTTTATTCATAGAAGTAGTAAAAGAATGCCAAGATGCCATCAAAGTAGCCTTAGAAAATAATGCAAGCCATCTCCCACTTGAAAAAATGTTTTCTAACTTTGGATTTATATAAAAATCACCTTCAGAATGTCTAAAGAATACAGAGAATTTGATTCCAGTTAATTGGCAGTTGGGGAAGAGGTATCTGAATTATGAACCATTATACCATTTTAATCTGATGCAAGTGGTACAGAAATTATACTTTGAGAAACAGAGCAGCAAAGAGCTATTTTAAACATTTTATGATGTGTTATGCTTTATTATCTTATTTTAAATATATTTCATATATACATTAAATACTTCTATCTATACACACATGAACATATACCAATTATACTTTATAAAAATGAATGTAATTGTATATACTCATGCATGATACCTGTCAAGAGAAAACTATAAACCTATGATGGTCTGTGTAGATTGGGATGGACCACAAATGCAGATGGGGACAGATCATCAACAGCTAAATGACTTACATGATGATTGGAAATATCTGGAAACGGAAGATGAATGAATGCATGACTGAGCAGCGATCTAGTGAATTCTTTTGTCATCACTGGCTAATCAGTGAAGAGGAGCAAAAAGTAAGAGGGAAATCTACAGCCTCTAACTCTCTGTGAATGTAAAGGGACATAAGAATGATTGGTAGGCCATTTGAACTTCTTTAAAAGCACAGAGAAGAAGGGACTTCCCTGATGGTCCAGTGGCTAAGACCCCATGTTCCCAACGCAGGGGCCCCAGGTTTGAATCCTGGTCAGGGAACTAGATCCTGTGTGCTGAAGCTAAGACCTAGCGCAGGCAAACAAAGGAATATTTTTAAAACGTATAGGGACTTCTCTGGTAGTCCAATGGTTAAGAATCTGCTTGCCAATGTAGGGGACAAAGATTTGATCATTGACCCGGGAGAATTCCACATGCTGAGGGGCAACTAAGCCCATGTGTGACAACTACTGAAACCCGTGCCCTAGAGCCCATTCTCTACAACAAAAGAAGACACTGTAATGGGAAGTTCGCACACTGCAATTAAAGAAAACCCATAAAGCAATAAAGACCCACAGCAGCCAAAATTAAATAAAAAATTTGTAAAAAAATATATAGAAGGTTTATTGCATTTTAAATGGCTAATAGAAAAAAAAGTCATGGTTGAATTTCATAGTGACAAGTTACATCTCTCTTGCTGCTTCTAAGATTCTTTCTTTTTTTTTTGGTCATTGAATTTTAAAATGTGATTATAATTATCTGAGTGTGGAATTCTTGAGTTCTTCCTTCTTGGAGTTTTTCACTTTCTTGAAGATTTATATTCATTTCTTTCATAAAATTTGGGACATTTTAAACATTAATTCTTCAAAAATATTGTCTGTCATTTCTCCTTCTCTTCTTCTGAAACACCCACATTGTATGTGTTGGTCTACTTGCTAATGTCCTTTGGGCATCTTTTCTATTGTTGCTCAGTAGTGTCCAACTCTTTGCGACTCCATGGAGTGCAGCATGCCATGCTTCCTTGTCTTTCACTATCTCCTGGAGTTTGTGTAAGCTCATGCCCATTGAGTTGATGATACCATCCAACCATCTCATTCTCTGTCACCCCCTTCTTCTGCTTTCAATCTTTCCCAGCATCAGGGTCTTTTCCATTGATTCAGTTCTTCCCATCAGGTGGCCAAAATATTGGAGCTTCAACATCTGCATCAGTCCTTCCAATGAATAAACAAGTTTAATTTCCTTTAGGATTGACTGGCTTGAACTCCTTACAGTCCAAGGGACTCTTAAGAATTTTCTCCAGCACCACAGTTCAAAAGTATCAATTCTTAGGTGCTCATCCTTCTTTATGGTCCAACTCTTACATCCATCCATGACTACTGGAAAAATCATAGGTTTGAATATATGGAATTTTGCCATCAAAGTGATGTCTCTGATTTTTAATCGAGATGTAGATTTGTCATAGCTTTTCTTCTAAAAAGCAAGCATCTTTTAATTTCTTGGTTGTAGTCACTGTCCACAGTGATTTTGCAGCATCTTAAGATTAATTGTTTTAAAGTCTTTGTATAGCATATCTTCTACCAAATTCTTTTCATCAACATTTTCTGTCGATTTATTTATTTATTTATTTTCTGAGTGGGCTATATTTTTCTCTTTTTATGACTTATGCCCTCTCATTGAAAACCAGATGTTGAAATCTAATGACATATTAACTCTGGAAATCAAATACTTCTCTGTTCATAAGGTTTGCTGTTTTAATTTAATTTAATTTTGATTGCTATAGTCTGCTTCTTTTCAACAGCCTAAGGTGTAAACTTAAAGGTCTTCTTGGGTCTTTTGTGTGCCTGCACATTTTCCTGGCCATGTGTGGTGACTTTCCTGTACATTAGTTGCTTTTGCATGAACTAGTCTTTAGTGCTTGGCTCCTAAAGGGGAAAAAATGGGAAGAAAAAAAAAAAAAGAGAGAGAGAGAGAGAGATTGGAATAAAATGGGAACTGACCCTTTAAGTCCTCTGAAAATCATTTAGCAATAGGATAAGTGGCTTTTGACAATGGAGGAAACCCAAATGTAATGAATACCACTACTTTACTACCTTTCTGTGATTCAAAGCCACAACCAGTGATGAGAGCACAGATCACTGATATTTGACAGGGTGAATTTCATTTATCTTAACTCCAGTAAACTCTGCTCCTGCTCATGTATGCCCAGTTAAATCTGACTCTTTTTGGTTACACGGACTGTCGCCCACCTGGCTCCTCTGTCCATGGATTTCCCAGGCAAGAATACTGGAGTGGGTTGCTATTTCCTGTTCTAGGAGCTATTCCCAATCCAGGGATTCAGCCTGTGTCTCCAGCCTCTTCTTCTTTGGCAGGTGGATTCTGTACCATCGTTTCACCTGGGAAGCCCAAACTCTGCAGGTTGCTCCAAAATATGTGTATAGCTTTCTGCCAAAGTGTTAGGGGTGGAGGATGGGTAGTTATTACAGTACTAAGCACTGAAACTGACCATAATTTACCTTCAAGTTTTTCCCTTGAGAGTTATAGGACTTTAATAGACTCTAGAATCATTGAAGAAAGTGACAGAGAAATCAGAAAATACTGAGAGAAAAGTGAGAACAGAAATATGATGTATCAAAATCAATGGGATGCAGCAAAAGTTGTTCTTAGAGGGAAATGCATAGCAATATATATGGCAATGGCACCCGACTCCAGTACTCTTGCCTGGAAAATCCCACGGACAGAGGAGCCTGGTAGGCTGCAGTCCATGGGGTTGCTAAGAGTCAGGCATGACTGAGCGACTTCACTTTCGCTTTTAACTTTCATGCATCGGAGAAGGAAATGTCAACCCACTCCAGTGTTCTTGCCTGGAGAATCCCAGGGACCTGGGAGCCTGGTGGGCTGCCGTCTATGGGGTCGCACAGAGTCGGACATGAGTGAAACAACTTAGCAGCAGCAGCATATGCCCTCTTAAAGAAAGGAAAAAAAGTTCCAAATAACTTTTCAATTAAAGGAATTGGAAAAAGAAAAAAGCAAAGCCCAAAGTTCATAAGAAATGGAAATAATAAAGAAAGGAATGAAAATAAATAAAATAGAAACTGAAAAAAAAAAGACATGGAAAGGATCAATGAAATGAAAAAGTTGGTTCCTTCAAAAGATGAACAAAAATCAACAAGTCATTAACTAAACTAGGAAAGAGAAAAAAAGAAAGGGCTCAAATACATAAAATTAAAAATGTAAGAGGAAAAGTCAATGAAACTTCTACCTGTTGATTTTAATCCCACTGAGATATTAAAGGTAAACTCTCTTACTATTTTTAGGGATGATTTATATTAGTGAGCATATTGCTTACTTAATGTGCTACAGATAAAAAAAAAAAAACTGCCCTTTGGCTTCTGTTTGTTATATTATGTGCTTTTCAAATTGTAATACTTGCCATGGAAGTGAAAATTAACATATTAAAAATTTTGAAAAATATTGAGTGACAGAAATTTGAAAAGGTAAGATTATCTGATTAAAGAAATAAGCACTATTAATTTAGGTTTTGTGTGTGTGTGTGTATGCTTTCAAATGAGTTAAATTATAAAATGTGCAATTTTAGACTAGAAGATACAGGTGAAGTTTCCATGATCTTCCCTAGTTGCCTTAGATAATGCTGATTTTCTGATTTTCAGTGTTTCTTCATTTTTAGCCAATTCATAAATAGGACGCAAAAAAGTGAAATTATAGCCATTCTTCAAGCTCTGCATATGTGTCAGTTCAGTTCAGTTCAGTTC
>NIZD01181416.1:0-13397 GCA_003182575.1 Pseudois nayaur | reverse complement strand
AAAAAAAAAAAACACCATGTTTTCTTCAATTAAGGGAAAAAATAAAAACACTTAATGTCTTCCATAACCTGGCCCCAACTCTCTCTCTCATCATTTGTTATGTGTCTTTCCCCCAACTTCCACTCCATTTAAGCAAATGACAACTGTCTCCTGAAAACACTGTATATAATTTTCATAAAGGGTTTCTCGACCAGACTCTTCGTTTCTCTTCTGTGTAGAATGTGTTCTACTTAGGACATTTATAGTACAATAACTCAGAATTTTGACAGTTAAAAGTCAGATTATTTTCAGTAAAATATGCATTCCTAGCTTTTGGCTGAGAAGTTTTTGACAAAGAACAGTAGTGGGACTTACTATGTTCCACTGTACTCTCAAGTTGCAGTCAGTTCAGTCACTCAGTCATGTCCAACTCTTGCGACCCCATAGACTACAGCAAGGCAGGCCTCCCTTGTCCATCACCAACTCTCAGAGCTTACTCAAACTCAAGTCCATTGAGTCAGTGATGCCATCCAACCATCTCATCCTCGGTCATCCCCTTCTCCTCCTGCCCTGAATCTTTCCCAGCATCAGAGTCTTTTCAAATGAGTCAGCTCCTCACATCAGGTGGCTAAGTATTGGAGTATCAGCTTTAGCATCAGTCTTTCCAATGAATATTCAGGACTGATTTCCTTTAGGATGGACTGGTTGGATCTCTTGCAGTCAAAGGGACTCTCAAGAGTTTGCTCCAACACCACAGTTCAAAAGCATCAATTCTTTGGTGCTCAGCTTTATTCATAGTCCAACTCTCACATCCATACTTGACTATTGGAAAAACCGTAGCTTTGACTAGATGGACCTTTGTTGGCAAAGTAATGTCTCTGCTTTTTAATATTCTGTCTAGGTTGGTCGTAACTTTCCCTCCAAGGAGCAAACATCTTTTAGTTTCATGGCTACAGTCACCAACTGCAGTGATTTTGGAGCCCAAGAAAATAAAGTCTGTCATTGTTTCCACTGTTTCCCCATCTATTTGCCATGAAGTGATGGGATCAGATGCCATGATCTTAATTTTCTGAATGTTGAGCTTTAAGCCAACTTTTTCACTCTCCTCTTTCACTTTCATCAAGAGGCTCTTTAGTTCTTCTTTGCTTTCTGCCATAAGGGTGGTGTCATCTGCGCATCTGAGGTTATTAATATCTCTCCTGGCAATCTTGATTCCAGCTTGTGATTCATCCAGCCCATTGTTTCTCATAATGTACTCTGCATATAAGTTAAATAAGCAGGGTGGCAATATACAGCCTTGACATACTCCTTTCCTGATTTGGAATCAGTCTGTTGTTCCATGTCCAGTTCTAACTGTTGCTTCCTGACCTGCAAACAGGTTTCTCAGGAGACAGGTCAAGTGGTCTGGTATTCCCAAACTCTCAAGTTTTTGAGGACTTTATTAGCATCCCAAGCAATGTCTTCCCATTTGCTCAAGTTTGCAGTGTGTTTTAGTTAAACAAATAGGATTCAATAATGAAGGAACTTTGCATCAATAGAAAGACTCCAAGTTCTGCCTCTTTGGAAAGAAAATGCCTAAAACTTGCAGCAACGTGTTTCTTACATTTTCTTATATCTCTAACTTAAAGACCCACGTCCTATATAAATTAGAAAACATAATTAACTATAATGAAAGCAGATGTGGGAAGAACTCTGTAGCCATGCATACAGAATAGTGCAATTTTTCAGGGACTAGTGACTTCTGAGAAAAGCAGATAGCCAGAGACAGAGGCAGTAGGAAGATAAACCTCCAATTGAGCAGAGATGCATCTGTGAGTATGTACTGGATCTTGGAATATGAAATAAGAAGGGTGCATTGAATCAACCTATTCTCTGTCAATCTGAGAAAAAGATTTAACCACTGCTCTTGAACAGAAGGCAATGACACCCCACTCCAGTACTCTTGCCTGGAAAATCCCATGGACGGAGGAGCCTGGAAGGCTGCAGTCCATGGGGTCGCTGAGGGTCGGACACGAATGAGCGACTTCACTTTCAGTTTTCACTTTGATGCATTGAAAAAGGAAATGGCAACCCACTCCAGTGCTCTTGCCTGGAGAATCCCAGGGATGGGATAGCCTGGTGGGCTGCCGTCTATGGAGTCACACAGAGTCAGACACGACTCAAGTGACTTAGCAGTAGCAGCAGCTTGAACAGGAGCAAGAACAAGAATGACTTACTCTATATTCTAACAATCTGATCTTTAAAACATCTTTAATGGGGAAATAAGAGTAGTCATGGAACATAAAGGAAAAAATATTGCATAGTAATGGAAAAAAATACAGCATTTGGAGACTCAAATGACCTATGTCTGAAAAAGATCTACTGGATGATTTGGAAGAAAAGTTAAGGAAATTATCCAGTGTGTGTATGTGTATAGTGTGTGTGTGTGTGTGTGTGTGTGTGTGTGTGTGTGTAGCTCATAGTTTTGTGTCTAAATTTTTTAACCTAATTTATCATGAATATTTAACCAAGTTATTAAATATTCTTGGGAAAATTTTTACTCACCATATAAGATGGTATGAATGAATTTGCCATTCACTTTGTTTAAATATTTTGCTATTTCAGCTTTTCACTGTAGCATATATGTTTGTAGAACATCTTAGTTTTTTTTACTGTTTGGAAGATTAATCTGTATAGAATTACTGAGTCAAAGGAGAAAATTATGTAATAAGTATTGATGGAACAATGCAAACATTTTTTAAAAAGCAATTTAACATATATTGCATATGGAATATAGAATAGAGATAGAAGAAAACAAATAAACAGGGAAAGAAAAAGAAACAAAGGAAGGGAGGGAGGGTGGAAAGGAGAAAAGAAGGAAAATAGAAGGGAAGAAGGAGAAGGAAGAAGAAAGAAAAGGAAGAAAAGAAAATTCCAAGGTTTGTCTCACAGGGAAAGAATAAACCTGACACTTCATCCTTTAATGAAACTATATAAATAGCAGCACCTCTAAAAAAAGTCAAGGTGAAGCCACATCAGGCAGAGATCAACATGAAATAGTACTATTCCAGACCAGGAGACAAGGCAAAGACAGGAATTCACTGCTATCTTGAGGACACATTCTTCTACACAGATACCATCATGGGATGAGGAGACATTTGGAGGGGTCAGAAATTCCTGAAAAAGATTTAAATTTTATATTGACCTGAAAAGAACTGTTTAAGATTATACAGGCTAAGTTAATTTGAATAAGCTGGCTTAAGCTCTTTTTCTACTCATAGAAGGAGTGGAGCTTTAAAGAAGTAAAAAATCAGCTTAAAAAATAAGGAAAGCTACATTTCAGTACCCATGTATTTCTAATGGGTAAAATGATGTACACTATCGTCAGCTTTTTATTTTTTTCCATTATTTTTAAAGCATAGTTGACAAAAATTGCATATAGTTGTATGACTTGTGAAATCACCTTCATGGTTCATAGCCTTATAGCGAAGGAGCTTACATAACTCAATAAAGCTATGAGCCATGCCGTGCAGTGTCACCAAAGATGGACAGGTCACAGTGAAGAGTTCTGATAAAATGTGGTCCACTAGAGGAGGGAATGGCAAACCACTCCAGTGGTCTTGCCAAGAGAACACCATGAATAATATGCAAATGCAAAAAGATATGACACTGGAAGATGAGCCCCCAAGTTAGAAGATGTCCAATATGCTGCTAGGGAAGAGCAGAGGGCAATTATGAATAGCTCCAGAAAGAATTAAGCAGCTGGGCCAAAGCAAACATGACCCTTAGTTGTAGATGTGAAAGTAAAATCCAATGCTGTAAAGAACAATATTGCACTGGCACCTGGAATCTTAGATCCATGAACCAAGGTAAATTGGACATGGTCAGTCAGGAGATGGCAAGAGTGAACATCAACATCTTAGAAATCAGTGAACTAATATGAATGAGAATAGGTGAATTTAATACAGATGATCATTATATCTACTACTGTGGGCAAGAATCCCTTAGAAGAAATGGAGTAGACCTCGTAGTCAACAAAAGAGCCTGAAAAGGAGTACTTGAGTGCAGTCTTATAAACAAAGGAATGATCTCAGTTCGTTTCCAAGGCAAATCATTCAACATCACAGTAATCCAAGTCTATCTCCCAACTGCTCATGCCAAAGAAGCTGAAGTTGAATGGTTCTATGAAGACCTACAAGATCTTCTTGAACTAACCTCCCCCCACCAAAAAAAGAGTCCTTTTCATCATAAGGGATTGGAATATAAAAGTAGGAAGTCAAGAGATACCTGGAGTCATGGGAAATTTGGCCTTGAAGTATGAAATGAAGTAGGGCAAGGCTAACAGAGTTTTGTCAAAATAATACACTAGTCATAGCAAACACCCTCCTCCAATAACCCTTCTCTAAAAGACTCAACACGTGGACATCACCAGATGGTCAACACTGAAATCAGATTGATTATATTCTTTGCAGCCAAAGAAGGAGAAGCTGTATACAGTCAGCAAAAACAAGAACTGAATCTGACTGTAGCTCAGATCATCAGCTCCTTATTACAAAATTCAGGCTCAAATTGAAGAAAGTAGGGAAAACCACTAGGACATTCAGGTATGACCTAAATCAAATTCATTATGATTATACAGTAGAGGTGACAAATAGATTCAAGGGATTAGAACTGGTAGACAGAGTGCCTGAAGAACTATGGACAGAGGTTCTAGATGTTGTACAGGAGGCAGTGACAAAAATCATCTCAAAGAAAAAGAAATGCAAGAAGAGTGGTTGTCTCAGGAGGCTTTACAAGTAGCTGCTGCTGCTGCACTTCAGTCATGTCGGACTCTGTGCGACTCCATAGACGGCAGCCCACCAGGCTCCCCCGTCCCTGGGATTCTCCAGGCAAGAACACTGGAGTGGGTTGCCATTTCCTTCTCCAATGCATGAAAGTGAAAAGTGAAAGTAAAGTCGCTCAGTTGTTTCCGACTCCTAGTGACCCCATGGACTGCAGCCCACCAGGCTCCTCCATCCATGGGATTTTCCAGGCAAGAGTACTGGAGTGGGGTGCCATTGCCTCCTCCGTACAAGTAGCTGAGGAAAGATGAAAAGTGAAAAGCCCCAAGGAGGAAGGAAAAGATATACCCAAGTGAATGCAGAGTTCCAGAGAATAGCAAAGAGAAATAGAAAGGCTTTCCTAAGTAAGCAATGCAAAGAAATAGAGGAAAACAAAAGGATGGGAAAGACTAGAGATCTCTTCAAGAAAATTGGAGATATCAAGGGAACAACATTTCATGCAAGAATGAGCACTATAAAGGACAGAAATGGTAAGGACCTAACAGAAGCAGAAGAGATTAAGAAGAGATGGCAAGAATACAAATAACTATAGGGAAAAAAAATCTTAATGACCCAGGGCACTCACATAGAGCCAGACATCCTGGAGTGTGAAGTCAAGTGGCACTTAGGAAGCATTTCTAGGAACAAAGCTAGTAGTGATAGTGAGATTCCAGCTGAGTTATTTAAAAACCTAGAAGATAATGCTGCACTCAATATGTCAGCAAATTTGGAAAACTCACCAGTAGCTATAGGACTGGATAAGGTCAGTTTTCATTCCAACCTTAGACAAGTAGGTGATACAACTCTACTGGCAGAAAGTGAAGAAGAACTAAAGAGCCTCTTATGAGGGTGAAAAAAGAGGAGAGTGAAAAGGCTGGTTTAAAACTCAAATTTCAAAAAACTAAGATCATGGCATCTGGTCCCATCACTTCATGGCTAATAGATGGGGAAACAGTGGAAACAATGACAGATTTTACCTTCTTGGGCTCCAAAATCACTGTGGATAGTGATTGCAGCCATGAAATTAAAAGACTCTTGCTCCTTGGGAGAAAAGCTATGACAAATCTAGAGAGTATATTAAAAAGCAGAGACATCACTTTGCCTACAGTGGTCCATATAGTCAAAGCTATGGTTTTTCCAGTAGTCATGTACAAATGTCAGAGTTGGACTATGAAGAAGACTGAGCGCCAAAAAATTGATAAATTTGAGTTGTGATGCTGGGAAAAACCCTTTAAGTCTCTTGGACAACAAGGAGATCAAATCAGTCCTTCCTAAGGGAAATCAACCCTGAATATTCATGGGAAGGACTGCTGTTGAAGCTGAAACTCCAATATTTTGGCCACCTGACTCGAAGAGGAGATTCACTGTAAAAGACCCTGATGCTGGGAAAGACTAAATGCAAAAGGAGAAGAGGGTGACAGAATGTGATGATTAGGTAGCATCACTGACTCAATGGACTTCAATTTGAGCAAACTCTGGGAAATAGTGAAAGATAAGAAATCCTAGCGTGCTGCAGTCCATAAGGTCGCAAAGAGTCCAACTTGACTTAGTGACTGAACAACAATGACAATATATTTTGAAAAAATCACCTACAGTTAACTTTTTAAACACTTCAATATATATGGTTCCTAAGAAAATGCTAATAAAATACTAACAAAACTGCTAGTAAAAAGATTGAAAAGAAAAAAAAATATGCAGACAATATCAAATGCTGACAGGTTGTGGTAGTAAAAAGTATTCTTATTCTGCTGGTGACAGTCTAATTTAGTAAAATAACTTGGGAAAACTTCTTATCAGTATCTTCTAAAACTTGACATATGTAATCCTCACAATTCAGCAATTCTATTGCTGTGTATAGATCCAACAGACATGTTTACCAAAAGGCATACATAAAAGTGTTCAGAGTTGTGCTATTTGCAATTGTAAAAAGAAAGGAAAATAATATCAATCTACAAAAACATGGAAAGATTGAAGTATATATATTTTTAAACATTACATCCTCAGACTTCCATCACCTCCTCCCTCACTCAAAATTCCCTCATGCCTTCCCTCATTCAGAATTCCCTCTGACCTGTAGTCTCTCAGAATTTCTTCTCACTCTTCTTTTAAAATTCCCTGTTCACCCTTATCTCAGAATTCCCTCACTCTCCTTCTTTCAGAATGCTCTCACACTCTGTATCACTAAAAATTGCCTCTGAAACCTTTCTTTTCTCAGAATTCCCTCTCATTCTTCTTCTTTTTTTTTAATTCCCTGCTCACTCTCCTCTCAGAATTTTCTCACACCCTCTCTCACTCAGATTCCCTTTTACCCTATACCTCAATAGTAATGTCATCACAGACTCCCTCACTCAGAATTCCTTCTCACCTTTCTTCTCTCAGAATTCCTTCTCATCATCCTCCTCTCAAAATTCCCTTAACTTTCTCTTTCAAAATTCCCTCACCTTTCTCTTTCAAAATTCCCTCTCACTCTCCTTCTCTTACAATATCCTCATACCTTCTCACACTCAAAATTCCCTCTTACCTTTCTGCTCTCAGAATTCCCTCTCATCTTCCTTCTTTCATAATTCCCTCACTCTCTCCTTCTCTCACAATTCCCTCACCTTCTCCCTTCTCTCAGAAATCCCTCACACCCTCCCTCACTCATATTCCCTCCTACCCTACTTCAGTCAGAATACCATCACATACTCCCTCACTCAGAATTCCCTCTCACACTCTTTCTCTCAGAATTTCCTCACTCCCTTTCTCTCAGAAAGGCCTCTCACCTTCCTTCTCTCACAATTCCCTCACAATCACCCTCACTCAGAATTCCCTCTCACTTTTCTTCTTTCAGAATTTCCTCTCACTCTCCTTCTCTCAGAATACCCTCTCACTTTTCCTCTCAGTTTCCTCACACCTTTCTTCTTTCTCTGTTTCCTCATCACTTTCCTTCTCTCACAATTCCCTCTCACTCTCCTTCTTTAAGAAATCCCTCACTTGTCTCTCTGAGTTTCCTCACACCCTTATTCTCTCAGAATTTACTCTCTTCTTTTCCTCTCAGAATTCTTTGTCACCTATCTTCACTCAGAATTCCCTCACATGCTCCTTCTCTCAGAAATCTTTCAGACACTCAGAATTCCCTCTCACCTTTCTCCTCTCTGAAATCCCTTTCATTCTCCTCTCAGAATTCCCTCACACCCTCCCTCACTCAAAATTCCCCCTCACATACCTTCTCTTAGAATTCCCTCCCTCCTCTACTCCCTCAATCAGAATACCACCACACACTCCCTCACTCAGAATTCCCTCACTCCTTCCCTGACTCAGTATTCCATCTGACCTTTCTTCTCTCAGAATTCCTTCTTACTCTCATACACTCACACTTTCTTCCTGCTCTTCTCTTTTTAAAATTCTCTTTCATTTTCCTTTTCTCAGAGTTTACTCACTGTCTTTCTCTCAGAGTTCCCTTATAAACACTCACTCAAAATTCCCTTACCTTTCTGCTCTCAAAATTCCCTCTCATCTTTCTTCTTTCACAGTTCCCTCATACTCTCCTCTCACAATTCCTTCACATTCTCCTCTAAGAATTTCCTCACATCCTCCCTCACTCAGATTTCCTCTTACCTATGTCATTCAGAATACCATCACACACTCTGTCCCTCAGAATCCCTTACCTTTCTTCTCTTAGAATTGCCTCCCACCCTCCTGCTCTCAGAATTCCCTCATCTTTCTTCTTTCAGAATTTCATCTCACTCTCCTTCTCTTAGAATTTCTGATCATTCTCTTTCCCTCAGAATTCCCTTACAATCTCCCTCTCTCAGAATTCCCTCACACTCTTCTCACAATTCTCTCACACCCTTTCTCATTCAGATTTCCCTCTTACCCTACCTCATTTGGAATAACATCACACACTTCCTTGCTAGAATTCCCTCAATTCTTTTTCTTAGAGTTCTTTATCCACTCTCTCACTCATAGAAATCCCTCTCACATTTCTTCTCTTGGAATTCCCTATCACTCTCCTCTCAGAATTCTTTCTCACTCACCTTCACTCAAAATTCCCTCTCATTCTCTTCCTTCAGAATTCCCTCTCATTCTCCTTCTCTCAGAATTCCCTCACATCCTCTCTCACTCAAAATTCTCTCTCACCTTTCTTCTCTCAGAATTCCTTCTCATCTTTGTTCTTTCAGAACTCCCTCACACTTTCTGTCACTCAGATTCCCTCTTACTCTACTGTGCTGCTGTGCTTAGCACCGTTCTTCTCTCAGAATTCACCCTCATTTTCCTCCTATCAGAATTCCTTGTCACCTTCCTTCACTCAGAATTCCCTCACATTCTGATTCTCTCAGAAATCCCTTATCCCTCCCTTGCTCAGCATTCCCTCTCATAGTTTCTCTCAAAATTCCCTCTCACTCTCCTTCTTTTGCAATTCCCACACCCTTCTTTCAGTATTCCCTCTCACTGTCCTGTTACAATTCCCCCATTCTCCTTCTCTCAGAATTCCTTCTAACTTTCCCTCTCTCCGAGTTTTCTCATACACCCTCTTCTTAGAATTCCCTTTCACCTATCCCTTTTCTCATAATTCCTTCATACCCTCTATCACTGTGAATTACCTCACACCCTCTCTCATTATTTCACTCTCAGGTTCCTTCTGTCAAACTTCTCTCTCATGTTTTTTCCCTCAGAATTCCCTCACACCCTTTCTCTCTCATAATTCCTTCTCACCTCTTCTCTCAGAATTCCCTCACTCTTCTTCTCTCAGAATTCCCTCTCAGTCTCCTTTTCTCAGTATTCCCACTCACTCTCATTTTCTCAGAATTCCTCTCATCGTTCTTCACTCAGAATTCTCTCTCAGCCTCTTTCTCTCAGAATTTTGTCTCACTCTCCTTCTCTCAGAATTTCTTTTTACCTTTCGTCTCTCAGAGTCTTATCACACCTTCCTCCTCTCAGAATTCCTTCTCAGTCTCCACTCAGAATTTCCTCACACTTTCCCTTGTTCAGAATTCCCTTTTCCTTCCTTCTCTCAGTATTCCTTCTCACTCTCATTTTCTCAGAATTCCCTCTCATCTTCCCTTCTCTCACTCTTCCCACACATTCTCCGTTACTCAGAATTCCCTCACACCTTTCTTCTCTCTAAATTCTCCTCTCCTCAATCCCTTTCACTCTCCTTCTCTCACAATTCCCTCACAGCCTCTCTCACTCTGAATTCCCTCTCAACTTCTTTCTGAATTCCCTCTCACCTTCCTTCTCTCAGAATTCCTTCTCATTCTCTTTCTCTCACACTCTCTCTCCACCTCACTATTCTCTGCCCCCTCCATTTCTCAGAATTTCCTCATCCTCCTTCTCTCAGAAATCCCTGACACGCTCCTTCACTTGGGCTTCCCTGGTAGCTCAGAGGTAAGGAGTCTGCCTGCATTTAATGCAAGAGATTCAGGTTTTGATCCATGGAGAGAAGAGATGCCCTGAAGAAGGAAATGGTGATCCATTCCAGTATTCTTGCCTGGGAAATCCCTTAGACAGAGGGGCCTGGAAACAAAAAAGTGTGGCACATAACTTAGGGACTTTACAACAATTCCCTTACTTAGAATTCCTTTTCACCTTCCTTCTTTCAGAATTCTCTCTCATTTTCCTTCTCTTATATTTCTCTCACACCCTCTCTCACTGAGTATTCCCTCACACCCTCCTTTCCTGAGAATATGTTCACTTGCCTTCTCTCAGAATTCCCTTTTTCTCTCAGAATTTCCTCACACTGTCCTCTCATAACTATCTCTCACTCTTCTCTCAGAATTCCCTTACACTCTCCCTCAGTTAGATTTCCCTCTCATTCTCCCTCTAGCAGTATTCCCTGTTACTCCCCTTCTCTCAGAATTAACTCTCACCGTTATTTTCTCAGAATTCCCTCTCACTTTCCCTCTCTGAGTTTCCTAGCAGCTTCTTTCTCTCAGAATTCCCTCACATCTTCCCTTTCTCAGAGTTGCCTCTCATCCTCCTTCTCTCAGAATTCCCTCATACTCTCCCTCATATTGAGCTCCTTCATACCATCCAGTTAGTGTTCTCTGACTCCCTTCCTATAATTTTTCAATATCTTGTCATTTTGTGAGATGAAATCCTGTTTGAAATCAACTATGGCATCAAGAAAACTTGTCCAAGTACTCGGGTTAAATCTGTGTAATCTCAGAACTAGTAATCATTCTCCGTGAAAATCATTGCCAACATATGGAATGATGTAAGAAACTGTGGAGTGATGCCTTTGATCTAAGACATTAATTGACTGAACATTTCTGTAATCCCTGATTCACTGCATAGAGCTCACAATACAAGGTGAGCAAACATATGATCAAGGGAGAAAAAGTGAGGCAGTTACCAGGGCTTCTGATAAAGGTCCTCTTATTGACAGAGGAAATTTATGCAGCTCAATGGAGAATATAAAATGAGACTATTCTTTTGAGAGTAAGTTTAAGAAGTACTTGAAAAGATTTTCAAGTTTTCCTTCACAAAACTTACTCAAACTTGGGCCTCTATTTGAATATCTCATGCTGTGGATTTAAACTGATTATATCCGTCTGTAAATTAGCCCCAGAGACTTTACTGTGTTCCTCAAAGTGATAGAATTGTATGAAGCAATATCAAACTCCTTCCAGTCAGATACTTAGAGGGTAGGATAAAAAGAAACCCTGCAGGGAAAGTAGGAATCTTGCCCCCAAACAAAGAAGATGAGACAGCCTCTGGCACAGATGGCCCTAGAACATGCCTCCATTTCCAGAAACAAAGCATTAGATTGGAATTTGAATCTACAATCTTTATGCTGTATATTATGTAATTTAGCATTAAGGAAAAGAAGGAATTCTGTGGATATAATATTGCCTCATTTCCCTCATTGTTCATTTTCCTTAGGTGTATGCCTTTTACATTGACGATGTTTTGGTCTCCTCCTTGCCCCAACATGATCTCTACATTCAATGGTCCACTCAATAAGTATTTACTGAGCATACACTATACTCCTCTACACCCTGAAGATATTAATGTTTGTAGTAAGTACCTGTATGCATAGAAATAAACCTTGCAATATATGTATCAAAATTATTATTACTAACCCATCTTTAGATAGGATTAATTGCTCTCCCTATTTTCTTTATTTTTCACATTTTCTCTAAAGAAAATATATTACTTTCATCATCAAGTATTACAATAACAATACAATAATTATGATGAGGGATTAAAATTCAACAAGTGAAATAGGGGGAAAATCCTAATTACAGAGTTTAAGAGAATTGTGGTTTTTGCTCTGGGGAATCATAGATAAAGGGTTGATTGCTAGTTTTCTGGAGTGATTGAGTAATAGTGACATACAGGAGGAAGTTCCTTTTTTATTTTATTTTAATTGGTAAATGATTATTCTACAATATTGTGATGGTTTCCACCATGCATCAACATGAATCAGCCATAGGAAGAAGTTTTAAACTAAAGTCAAGAGACTTGACCAGATTCTTTGTATAAAGATATTTCTGCTCCACTACTCTGAGTTCCAGACTTTTCTGTTGGTGATGATTCATCTCAAGGCATCTACTGATATCTATTATGAAATGCTCAGTTCATTATTGCTTGAAAGGAAACAGAGAGACACAGTAGTAGGATACTAGACAAGGACAAAGCTCTAGCCTCATTTTAAAGTTTTTCTAGTTTTTTAAAAGTCTAAACCAGGGAAAGGCAACTTTTATTTCAGTATTTTCCATCCAGCACTAGTATTTCACACAACCATTAAAAAGAAAATGTAAGGAAGAAAACCAGTCAAATATATACCAGCCACAAATACAAAGAAATCCAAAAGTGGCTCACCAACGAATGATTTCCTAGAGTTACAGGCATTATGAGCAAGTCTGTCATTAACAAGACTGAAGAGAAAGCTGATGTTAATCCTGTGGGTCTGTCAAGTTCTCATTTTCTCTGTGTGCCTTTTCTTCTTCCACTGTTAAGTCTCCTCTAATTCCAGAGGTATGAAAAAAGAAAACCAATTACCAGGAGAAAATGAGAACAGTGCTGAGAAAGTTTTTCTCCTTAGATTTTGATTAGTGGCTTTGTGTAACTCAGTTATTTTTAGCTATTGGTTTAAAGATATTCGCTTCACTTACATAATTCTTATTGTGTATATTTTTTCCTTTTTGTTTACAAGGGTTTAAGCATAGTATGTGATATACACCTTGACAGGATACATTGAAAAATTCATATAATCATAAATATGTTTTTTAGACAAAATAAGCAAGCTCAAATCAACCAAAAATTTCCTTGTGGTAGTTGACTATCTGATGATTTTAACTACAAAATAATATGCCTTATTTCATAAATCAGTTAATTATTAAAACCATCTATTTATGGACCAAAATGAAGGTTTTATTGGCACAGCTATTATGTAAAATTTTTCTCGCCAACAGTAGCTAAACATTTCTGGGTTATTTTCTGGTGCAAATATAATACAGCAAGTCAGTCAGTCAGTCAGTTCAGTCGCTCAGTCGCGTCAGACTCTTTGCGACCCCATGAATCCTAGCACGCCAGGCCTTCCTGTCCATCACCAACTCCCGGAGTTCACTCAGACTCACGTCCATCGAGTCGGTGATGCCATCCAGCCATCTCATCCTCTGTCGTCCCCTTCTC
>NIZD01181413.1:0-44920 GCA_003182575.1 Pseudois nayaur | reverse complement strand
ACCAGCCTCGCGGGGGCCTCGGCGGCGGCAACGGTGGGAAGAATCCGCCTCGGCGTCTTGGTGGCACAGGGAAGTAGGCGAATGGCGAAACGCACGAGAGAGGTTGAAGGCGTCGAGCATACAGACGTTGTTCGTCTTGCCTCCCGACGCGAACGCAGGAAAAGCCTGACCGAATGGGTGAAGGACTGCCATAACGATCCGGCTGACGTTCTCAAGCCCTACCTCGGTTTGGCAGTCATAGCATTGATCCTGTCATGGGCACCGTTCTGGCCAGAGCTTCTGGCTATCGGAGCGGTATTCCTCGCTCTGTCACAGGGCAGCTATGCGCGGAAGCTTTGGGACGCTCCCTACCGCGTGCCTATGGACCTTGGCCGGAAAGGGTTCAAAGACAAGTCAACCGGCGATCTCGGCGCTGGCGTCATCTACCATGGGGTTGGGCGAGGGGCTTATGCCGGGCAGGAAGTCTGGTCGGCCGCAAAGGATATCCAGACGCATAGAATGGTGTTGGGTGGCACTGGTTCCGGTAAGTCTGAAGAGATTTTCGGACTGGTGTTCAATGCTCTCTGCCTCAATAGCGGTGCGATCATGGTTGATGGTAAGGCGTCTGCCGATACCCTCAACTCCTTGAAGAAAACCACCCGCCTATTCGGCCGGGATGAGGACTTCCTGACTCTCAATTTCATGATGGGAGCGAAGGATTTCTATGGTCATTCCGAGGTCAAGCTGACCAACACCTTCAACCCCTTTTCGATGGGGTCGTCGGACCAAAAAAGCACGTTGATGGAAACGTTCATTCCGCCAGCGGAAGGCTCCAATAGCGTATTTGCGCAAAGAGCCATGCAGCTCAATAAGGCGCTTCCCCGCCCGCTGACCTTCCTTCAGGAGAAGGGATACGTTGACTACAATCCCCGGCTCCTGACCGAGTTCTTCCAGCTCAATAACGTTGAAAATCTCGTCTGGTTCGGCCGCTTCAGAGATAAGCATGGCCGCGTCGTGAGCTTGCCGGATGAGGGGAAACATGAGGATTTCCTTCGGCTGAAGCAGGCTTGCCAGAGCTTGGAACAGGTTCTTCTCGATCTGCCCGGCTACAGCCAGGTCATGCCGAAAGAGCCCCCGCCGATGATCGACGCCAACGACACGAAGATTGCGACGGCGCTCTTGTCTGGCGAAAACGAGGTCGAGGCGCTGTCGCGCGAGATGATCGAGACATATCGCAGGCTGGCAAGCGGAACTGGCGGCGGCGAGCAAAACCAAGCGACTGAAACATCCCGCGCCGAAGTGTATCGGCAGTGGGGTTACATGACGATGAGCCTGTCGGAACCGGCAGCGATGCTGACCTATTCCTTCGGTCATGTCTTCAATGCGCAGGTGGGCGAAATCAACATGAGCGACGTTTTCCTGAACCGTCGCATTGTGTTTGTGATGATCCCCTCGCTGGAGAAAGCCCCGCCGAGTACAGCGGCACTCGGCAAGATCACGGTAGCAGCGGTGAAGCAGGTTCTTGGCAATCTGCTTCACAAGCCGCTGGAAGGCGACCGTCGCAGTATCGTTGATGCGTCTCCGAGCAAATCCAACATGCCGTATCCGCTGATCTTCGATGAATACGGCTACTATGTCGTTGAAGGTTTCTCGGTCGCAGCCGCGCAGGCGCGTTCGTTTGGCGTGTCCTGCACCTTCGGTATGCAAACGCCCGACTCGTTGGAAAAAGCCTCTCCGCAGGAGGCCCAAGAAACCCTTCAGAACACGACGTTGCGGCATATCGGCCGTTTCGTGGGCGGGGAGGACAGCAACACCTTCAAACTGATCCGTGGTTGGGGGTCGAAAGTCATGACCCCCGTTTCCCGTGGGATGAAGGTCGATCAAAGGGCCGCGTTCAAGACGACACGCCTGAGCGATGAAGTCAGCTACGAAGAAGAGGACGTGATCAAATATGCCGACATTGCCGGGCAGCAGGACGGCCAGTTTCATCTGATCGTCGGCACGCAGACGCGGGAAGGGAGAATACGTCGGGGTGAAAGCCGAACCATCCGTTACACGGCGTTCTATACCGGTGGCATTCCCGAGGTCACGGAGTGGCGGCTCAACCATTTCGTGCCGGTTAAGTCTCGTGATCCCGAATCTATCGAGGCGATCCGCAAGCGCGACCGGCAAGAGAAGATGCTTGATAATCTGAGTGAGGCAGGGATCAAGGACTGGTCGTTTAAGCAGGCCGATCCGACAAGGCGGTATCTCGATCACAGGGACCGGGACGGCATTGCGTTGTTGCTCCGGGATGTCCTTACGACGCTATCAAGCGTGATCCGCGACGAGCGGTTTCGAAGGAGCAAGCCGAAGGCAGACACTCCAATTGAAGCCATCGCTGCAACCCTCAAAGACATGTTGGAGAGTGGCGTGGTCTCGCAAACGCAGATCGATGCCGCCATTGTCGAGAGTCTGGCTGCTCTCGACAGTAGCAGCGGTGCCATCTCCGTGAACCGCGAGGTCGATCAGTTGGAGGATGCCTTGAAGGCCCGGTACATCGACAGCATTTCGGGTGCGGGGCTTTCTGTTTCTGAAAATGAGCTGGCGTTGGCGGCGTTCGGTGTCCTGATCGACCAGCCAATACGTGTGGCGCGGCGCACGGCCCTTCGCAACAATTCCATTCGAGCAGCGACTTTGAATACGGGTGCCTTGTTAGCGGCGGCTGAGTAACAGGATTGCCATGTTGCCCCCTACCAAATCCCTTGATGAGATGACGTTTTTGACATATATTTAGAAATGAAAAACAATGTCGAACGTTTTGCAGGAGGTTAAGGTGTTGGAATTCTTTGGAAAAAAACCGAAGCCCCAGATGCGTGCTGTGGACGTTCGCGACCTGTACGATCAGAGCCTCTTCAACGGCCTTTCGCTGGTGGAAGGGAACGCAACCGCAGAAGGTACGCTGACGAATCTCCTTATTCAGGGCGAGTGCGCAAGGCTTACTCTGGTCGATCTTCTGGAGGAAACTCGCGCGCTTCATCAGACGCAAAAGGAGCTGCTGGAAGAGATGCGCGCTGCCAGACTGGCAAATAACTCTCGGAATGCTGCATAAAACCTCACTGCAACTTGCGAGGGACGGAAGGCACCTGCCATATAGGCCGGTGCCTTTTTATTTGGGGTGCAGTCATCAGACAGGAGAGGACATGCAGATGAAACGAATAGCTATTCTGATTATTTGCGGGCTGCTCGCCGGATGCGGTGACAACGGCCCGAGTAACGCAGAAATTGAGGGCGCGGTGATGAGCCGTATGGCTGAACAGTATCAGGAAGCTGTTCAGACTTATGGTGCCGCCGCAGCCGAATGGCATGTCATCCCTCCGCAGGCCGTCAAGATCGTATCGGTTGACAACATCCGCTCGCAGGATGAGGCGACCTATCTTGCGGACGTTACCCTTGAGCGTGTGAAGACAGGGGAGAAGGACACGCGAGCTTTGAGCTTGCGCGTGATCGAGGGTGCATGGCGCGTCGTTAGCCAATAAGCGCGCGGCTTGATCTTTGTCGAGCGCGACACTTTTACAACTACCCGGAAAAGATTGATAGAAAAATTGATTCCAAAATCGTTGTCGTTTAAGGTGGCGACGGTTGATTTGAAGTGGGCTTTCGCTCGATGGCGAAAACCTGTTGATCGGGTTCTAATAGCGGGATTGTTATGGCTGATACCACGTCATCGAAGGAAAGCATTTCGGGCACGCAAAAAGTTATCATTCAAGGGATTTGGGCCACGGCTTTTGTCGGCGTAGCGTGCTTGGGCGTGTTTGTTCTGCCGAAGCAATTCGCCCCGCAAAACACCTTTCCCATGCAGAATGGCTTTCAGCAGCCTCAGCAGTATCAGCAGCAGATGGCGATGCAGCAACCCGGCTACTATCAGCAGCCGGGTTATGCGCAGCAGGGTCAGTACCAGCAGTTTCCGCAATACCAGACACAGCAGATGCCGATGCAGCAGGCTCAGCAGTACCAGACGCAGCAGCAGCCGGTACAGCAGACCCAACAGGTGCAGTCCAACTCTATCGTCTCGGCGCAACCGATCACACGGCAGGGGATCGATTCTGGTTACGAGATTTCTGACCTGAGCGTGGCTGGCCAGTTGCTGAACGGGCTGGCCTCGCTGGCAAGCATCTCCGACACCCCGGCCGGTCAGCAGGCAAACGAGAAGAACACCATTGTCATGTTCTTCGATCCACGGTGCCCGTATTGCCAAGCCGCCCATAAGGCTCTTTCGGGCAAATATCCGATCCGTTTCGTGCCGATCAGTGTCCTTGGGGATCAGGCAACACAGCTCGACGCTTTGCCCGGCATTCGTGGCGTCTTGAAGCAGCAGGACAAGGTGAAGGCCCTGCACAATCTGATGGCGCAGCAAACCCAAGGGCTCGATATGTCGGCTGACGCCAATCTCGATAAGGAGGTTAACCAGAATTTCGAGGTCTGGTTGACGCTTGCGGCCAATCTGCCGGATCGCGCGCCAGCCGTTCCGCTTTTCGTCGTGCCGAAGGCTTCCGGCAAGGTCGCGGTTCTGAAGGGATGGGACGATGCCATGATGCCGGTTGTCGATGCTCTCATGAAGGAATGAGCATCGAGAATGGGGCTTTTCGATAAAAAGAAGAAACTTTCGGAAGTAAGGGTGCCAAAGTTTGCTTTGGCAACCCTTCCTGATCCCGTCGCGCCCTCTATTGCGAGGGAACAGATTATCGCCAAGCAGAAGCAGCTAACGATTCTCTGGACAGCGCTGATGGTAGGCACGCTCGCCGTGTTGTTATTCGGAGTTGTTTTGCAGGCCAATGCAGTTACCGAACCTTATGTCGCCGACGGCGGGGTTTTCGGATGCCCGGTGCCAATTTTGCAGGGGAATACGGGGCAGTGAAGTCGAAAGAGGCCATTTTAGAAGACAATGCGGCGATGGCGGCGATTTTGCGCAGCATGCGCGTTTTCACGCTGCTTCTCGTCGTCGCGGTTGTTCTGGTTTATATCCATTTGGCGCAGCTACTTTATGCGCGCTTCGTGAAGTTCCCGGCGACCGCTTTTTTGGGCACAACTGATGCTCAGTCGGTTTGCGCGCCCATCGGTCTCGATGAGCCGATGGTGGCAGATGCTACCGCTCGCGATTTCGCGGTGAACGCGATCCGCATGATCCAGACCTACGACTGGACCTCGTGGCGCGATCAGATCAACAGCAGCACATCGATGTTCATGACCCTTGAAGGCCGCAACAACTACCGGCTCTCGGTGAGCGAGTGGGGCATCATCAAGGATGTCGTTTCCAAGTATCAGAACGCGACCGCGACACAGCGCGGCCCTGCGTTGATCGCCCGCCAAGGGGCAGTTCAACAGCCCGATGGTTCGTCTCGATACGAGTGGGAAATCGTCATACCGATGACGCTGATCTATCGAAATTCGCAGGATCGGAGATCCGAAAACCGGGATTTCTTCGCAACGATCGTTCGGACCCACAAGTCGCCGCTTAATCCGAAGGGGATCGCCATCGGTCGCCTTGTTTCGACGCAGCCCGTTGAAGAAGGGGCGCGGCCATGAGGGGTATCGAGACCTATCGTTTCGCCATTATAGGTCTTGGCGGTCTTTTCGGCCTCGGTATCGTGGCGAGCTTCGCCATGACGGCCGATATCTACCTGATGAAGCCTGTCACGCAATTTGTCTGGCAGGAGCAGGGAACTGGCAGTTCGTGCAGTGCGACCGTCTTGGAAGAGGCCGCGATCAGTCAGGCGCGGCTCATCGACTTTGCTTCAGATGCGGCTGTCGCGGTCAACTCCTACGACTACTACAATCAGGCGACGATCATCGGCTCTGCCTTGCGGCAGTATTTTACGCCTTCAGGTCAAAATTCTTATGTGCAGGAGGTCAATCGCACAGGCTCTCCCATAGCCTTCCGCACGAATTTTGTGACGCAAACGGCCTACCGATCAGGCGTACCAAATATCAAAGAGGCCGGTTTTTTGCAGGGACGCCGTTTCTGGCGGGTGGAGGTCCCCATCGGGCAATTCCAGCAATCGAACGTGGATACACGGCGCTCGGACATTTTGCTGACAATGCTGATCGTGGCGCTGCGGCCTTCCGAGGCAAACCCCAATGGGATCGGGATCGACAGCATCAGCGCCACGGCGAATTTCAATAACAGCGAGTCTTGATGGAGCAGGGCATGAAGAAGATGAAAAAGGGGGTTCCGGTAGGTCTGCTACTCTCCGTCATGATGGGAGGCGCTGTCGTGGCGCAAGATCAGACAGAGCAGGATATTACTGCGCCTGTCGGGGAGCAGGGCATAGCTCGTCAAGACCCCGGCCAGTCTGAAACGCAGACGGATGTCCAGACCTTTGAGGAGCAGCCCAATCTTCCGACGCGCGAACTCACGCGGGAAGAGCTGGATAGAATCAGGAAGGGGATGGTCGACCAAACGGAAGGCATGATCCTCAAGCCTAACGAGGTCGGCCGGATCAGGGATGCGACTCTAGGCCTGTCTCTTATACACATCTGGCAGGAGCAGGGAACTGGCAGTTCGTGCAGTGCGACCGTCTTGGAAGAGGCCGCGATCAGTCAGGCGCGGCTCATCGACTTTGCTTCAGATGCGGCCTGTCTCTTATACACATCTGGCAGGAGCAGGGAACTGGCAGTTCGTGCAGTGCGACCGTCTTGGAAGAGGCCGCGATCAGTCAGGCGCGGCTCATCGACTTTGCTTCAGATGCGGCCTGTCTCTTATACACATCTGGCAGGAGCAGGGAACTGGCAGTTCGTGCAGTGCGACCGTCTTGGAAGAGGCCGCGATCAGTCAGGCGCGGCTCATCGACTTTGCTTCAGATGCGGCCTGTCTCTTATACACATCTGGCAGGAGCAGGGAACTGGCAGTTCGTGCAGTGCGACCGTCTTGGAAGAGGCCGCGATCAGTCAGGCGCGGCTCATCGACTTTGCTTCAGATGCGGCCTGTCTCTTATACACATCTGGCAGGAGCAGGGAACTGGCAGTTCGTGCAGTGCGACCGTCTTGGAAGAGGCCGCGATCAGTCAGGCGCGGCTCATCGACTTTGCTTCAGATGCGGCCTGTCTCTTATACACATCTGGCAGGAGCAGGGAACTGGCAGTTCGTGCAGTGCGACCGTCTTGGAAGAGGCCGCGATCAGTCAGGCGCGGCTCATCGACTTTGCTTCAGATGCGGCCTGTCTCTTATACACATCTGGCAGGAGCAGGGAACTGGCAGTTCGTGCAGTGCGACCGTCTTGGAAGAGGCCGCGATCAGTCAGGCGCGGCTCATCGACTTTGCTTCAGATGCGGCCTGTCTCTTATACACATCTGGCAGGAGCAGGGAACTGGCAGTTCGTGCAGTGCGACCGTCTTGGAAGAGGCCGCGATCAGTCAGGCGCGGCTCATCGACTTTGCTTCAGATGCGGCCTGTCTCTTATACACATCTGGCAGGAGCAGGGAACTGGCAGTTCGTGCAGTGCGACCGTCTTGGAAGAGGCCGCGATCAGTCAGGCGCGGCTCATCGACTTTGCTTCAGATGCGGCCTGTCTCTTATACACATCTGGCAGGAGCAGGGAACTGGCAGTTCGTGCAGTGCGACCGTCTTGGAAGAGGCCGCGATCAGTCAGGCGCGGCTCATCGACTTTGCTTCAGATGCGGCCTGTCTCTTATACACATCTGGCAGGAGCAGGGAACTGGCAGTTCGTGCAGTGCGACCGTCTTGGAAGAGGCCGCGATCAGTCAGGCGCGGCTCATCGACTTTGCTTCAGATGCGGCCTGTCTCTTATACACATCTGGCAGGAGCAGGGAACTGGCAGTTCGTGCAGTGCGACCGTCTTGGAAGAGGCCGCGATCAGTCAGGCGCGGCTCATCGACTTTGCTTCAGATGCGGCCTGTCTCTTATACACATCTGGCAGGAGCAGGGAACTGGCAGTTCGTGCAGTGCGACCGTCTTGGAAGAGGCCGCGATCAGTCAGGCGCGGCTCATCGACTTTGCTTCAGATGCGGCCTGTCTCTTATACACATCTGGCAGGAGCAGGGAACTGGCAGTTCGTGCAGTGCGACCGTCTTGGAAGAGGCCGCGATCAGTCAGGCGCGGCTCATCGACTTTGCTTCAGATGCGGCCTGTCTCTTATACACATCTGGCAGGAGCAGGGAACTGGCAGTTCGTGCAGTGCGACCGTCTTGGAAGAGGCCGCGATCAGTCAGGCGCGGCTCATCGACTTTGCTTCAGATGCGGCCTGTCTCTTATACACATCTGGCAGGAGCAGGGAACTGGCAGTTCGTGCAGTGCGACCGTCTTGGAAGAGGCCGCGATCAGTCAGGCGCGGCTCATCGACTTTGCTTCAGATGCGGCCTGTCTCTTATACACATCTGGCAGGAGCAGGGAACTGGCAGTTCGTGCAGTGCGACCGTCTTGGAAGAGGCCGCGATCAGTCAGGCGCGGCTCATCGACTTTGCTTCAGATGCGGCCTGTCTCTTATACACATCTGGCAGGAGCAGGGAACTGGCAGTTCGTGCAGTGCGACCGTCTTGGAAGAGGCCGCGATCAGTCAGGCGCGGCTCATCGACTTTGCTTCAGATGCGGCCTGTCTCTTATACACATCTGGCAGGAGCAGGGAACTGGCAGTTCGTGCAGTGCGACCGTCTTGGAAGAGGCCGCGATCAGTCAGGCGCGGCTCATCGACTTTGCTTCAGATGCGGCCTGTCTCTTATACACATCTGACTTACATCATCGGCCGCATCCCGAAGGGGGCGCAAGCCGTTTCGTTGGAAGGAGCGCCCGATTTGCGCGGGTACACGACGCCGAACGGCGACCTCGTGATTGTCGGCCACGTCGAAATGCTCCCTCCGCACTTCGCGCAGAAGGTGCCTACCCCGGCTGGGGAGACGGCCTATCGGGTCAAGGGACAGCCTTACCGTCTGCTTTTCTCTGACAGATCGGGCGTCGAGCGTCCCGCAACAGTTCGGTACTAGGAGGGTCGATCATGGACGAGCTGGTACTAGGTGCGGCCGGGGCGCTCGTCATGGCAATCGGAGCTGGCGCTTTCATGCTTTCAGGCGCGACAGCGCCAGATCGGGGAGCTGGAACAACCAGTAACCTTCCTAACGGGGAGAACGTCCCCCAAAATGATCAGATGACGCCGGTGGATACCAACGAGGCCAACCGCCGCGCGACCGTAAACAATGAAGATGCGCAAGTGGCCCGCGAAACGGGCAAGGATTATCAAGCGCCTGTCTCTTATACACATCTAGATGTGTATAAGAGACAGCCAGTAACCTTCCTAACGGGGAGAACGTCCCCCAAAATGATCAGATGACGCCGGTGGATACCAACGAGGCCAACCGCCGCGCGACCGTAAACAATGAAGATGCGCAAGGGGCCCGCGAAACGGGCAAGGATTATCAAGCGCCCACGGGCATCACGGGAATTGGCCCTGCCGATAAGGGCGAAGGACCAACGGTTGTGGAAGAGAAGAAGGCCGACCCGGAAGAACGCATCATCAAAGAGACGACGGAAAGACCCGTCTATGTGACGAAAATTCCGGTGCAGCAGCCCGTATCGGATCAGGCTGCCCGAGCTGCCATTCAGGCGCAGATCGACGCGCTCGCGCGCGGGAGCAGCGGCAATGGTGGAAACACGCCCCGCGTCCAGATGGCTATGTAAAAGTACAAAGCGCCGCCGGAGGTCAAGGACGATAAGCAGGCCGGCCCGGCGACGAGGCCGCAGCAGAAAATGACGATGCTTGCGCGAACCGGCGATGTTATTTTCGCTCGACTGGATCGCTCTTTCAATTCTGATGATCCGGGTGCGCCGATCATCGTGTCGCTGGATGACGTGATCTACGATCCCGCGAGAGGCACGCGCAACGGCCCGCTCACGGGTATGAGGCTCGTGGGCCAGATCAGCTATTCCGATAATCAGGCTGCGATCTCGTTCACTCAGATCGTGACGAATACCGGCGCGCAATTCCCGGTGACGGCAATAGCCGTGTCGGAATCCCAAGCCCGCACTGGCATTGCCGCAGATGTCGATAAACACACTTTGCNGCGGCTCATCGACTTTGCTTCAGATGCGGCTGTCGCGGTCAACTCCTACGACTACTACAATCAGGCGACGATCATCGGCTCTGCCTTGCGGCAGTATTTTACGCCTTCAGGTCAAAATTCTTATGTGCAGGAGGTCAATCGCACAGGCTCTCCCATAGCCTTCCGCACGAATTTTGTGACGCAAACGGCCTACCGATCAGGCGTACCAAATATCAAAGAGGTCGGTTTTTTGCAGGGACGCCGTTTCTGGCGGGTGGAGGTCCCCATCGTGCAATTCCAGCAATCGAACGTGGATACACGGCGCACGGACATTTTGCTGACAATGCTGATCGTGGCGCTGCGGCCTTCCGAGGCAAACCCCAATGGGATCGGGATCGACAGCATCAGCGCCACGGCGAATTTCAATAACAGCGAGTCTTGATGGAGCAGGGCATGAAGAAGATGAAAAAGGGGGTTCCGGTAGGTCTGCTACTCTCCGTCATGATGGGAGGCGCTGTCGTGGCGCAAGATCAGACAGAGCAGGATATTACTGCGCCTGTCGGGGAGCAGGGCATAGCTCGTCAAGACCCCGGCCAGTCTGAAACGCAGACGGATGTCCAGACCTTTGAGGAGCAGCCCAATCTTCCGACGCGCGAACTCACGCGGGAAGAGCTGGATAGAATCAGGAAGGGGATGGTCGACCAAACGGAAGGCATGATCCTCAAGCCTAACGAGGTCGGCCGGATCAGGGATGCGACTCTAGGCTCGCAAAGTGCGGCTGTGCGGCCGACATATTCGACCGATCCGTATCCGATTGCTTTGCCGCGCGTGGTGAATGCCGCCAAAACGCCGATGCAGACGCCGCCCACGGTGCGAATGGCCTTCGGCCTTACAACGCCTGTCACCTTCGTAGACAGTAACGGCTATCCATGGCCGGTGGCGAATGTGACCTATAACCCGCAGATGCTGGCGCAGGACGGGGCCGGCTGCGGAAGCGCTACCGGCGCGCAGGCGAGCGAAGCGGGCGAACGACCGACAACGATCAACCTGACGCCCTGCTATTTCGAGGTGTTTGGCAATATCAATGTCGCGCTCGACAAATGGCCATATCCCATCGTCCTGCTGACGCAATCTGGCTTTCGGCCAGAGGGCGGCAAAAAGGTCAGCATCGACATGCCGCTGACCGTCGTGATCGAGGGCCGTTCGCCTCTCGCCGAAAAGGTTAGGCCGGTCAATTTGAAAGGCCGCAATTCGCCGAAGGGTGGCAAATACGTTGCCAGACGCCCGGTGCCGGAAGGCGACTTGGCGACTTACATCATCGGCCGCATCCCGAATGGGGCGCAAGCCGTTTCGTTGGAAGGAGCGCCCGATTTGCGCGGGTACACGACGCCGAACGGCGACCTCGTGATTGTCGGCCACGTCGAAATGCTCACTCCGCACTTCGCGCAGAAGGTGCCTACCCCGGATGGGGAGACGGCCTATCGGTTCAAGGGACAGCCTTACCGTCTGCTTTTCTCTGACAGATCGGGCGTCGAGCGTCCCGCAACAGTTCGGTACTAGGAGGGTCGATCATGAACAAGCTGGTACTAGGTGCGGCCGGGGCGCTCGTCATGGCAATCGGAGCTGGCGCTTTCATGCTTTCAGGCGCGACAGCGCCAGATCGGGGAGCTGGAACAACCAGTAACCTTCCTAACGGGGAGAACGTCCCCCAAAATGATCAGATGACGCCGGTGGATACCAACGAGGCCAACCGCCGCGCGACCGTAAACAATGAAGATGCGCAAGTGGCCCGCGAAACGGGCAAGGATTATCAAGCGCCCACGGTCATCACGGGAATTGGCCCTGCCGATAAGGGCGAAGAACCAACGGTTGTGGAAGAGAAGAAGGCCGACCCGGAAGAACGCATCATCAAAGAGACGACGGAAAGAACCGTCTATGTGACGAAAATTCCGGTGCAGCAGCCCGTATCGGATCAGGCTGCACGAGCTGCCATTCAGGCGCAGATCGACGCGCTCGCGCGCGGGAGCAGCGGCAATGGTGGAAACACGCCCCGCGTCCAGATGGCTATGCAAAAGTACAAAGCGCCGCCGGAGGTCAAGGACGATAAGCAGACCGGCCCGGCGACGAGGCCGCAGCAGAAAATGACGATGCTTGCGCGAACCGGCGATGTTATTTTCGCTCGACTGGATCGCTCTTTCAATTCTGATGATCCGGGTGCGCCGATCATCGTGTCGCTGGATGACGTGATCTACGATCCCGCGAGAGGCACGCGCAACGGCCCGCTCACGGGTATGAGGCTCGTGGGCCAGATCAGCTATTCCGATAATCAGGCTGCGATCTCGTTCACTCAGATCGTGACGAATACCGGCGCGCAATTCCCGGTGACGGCAATAGCCGTGTCGGAATCCCAAGCCCGCACTGGCATTGCCGCAGATGTCGATAAACACACTTTGCAGCGATATAGCGGGCTTTTCCTGTCCTCGATCATCCAAGGCGTCGGGCAGGTGGGCCAGCAGCTCGTGCAGAATAACCGAAACATTGCCGTGAGTGACGGGGTGATCGTTTCCGGCCGGAACCCGGTAAACTATGGAGAAGCCGCGCTTGCGGCGTTGCAGCCGCTTGGGCAGAGCCTTTCGCAAGCCGCAGCTAAAAACTTCAGCCGCCCGCCAACCATGTCAGCGCCGGCAGGGATGGGCTTGGGTGTCGTTTTCTTGGCCCCGGTGGTGATCCCGCAGGGCGTGCGATAGTCGATAGGAGGCCACCGTGGAGTCGAATAGCCAGAATCTTGAGACAATGGGAAAGTCGTTTTACGAGTTTCTGGCTTCGGCCGGAAACCTCGTTCCCCTGCTGTTCGCCCTTCTGAGCCTCGTCATTTGCTTTAAGACGCTCATCAATATTTGGCGGCTGACGAGCCGCGAGGAAATGACCTCATTTGATCCAGAGCAGAGCCTGTTTCACCAGTGGGTCGCATTTGGTTTTGGCGGGCTTCTCGGCATTTCAGCGGTTGTTACCTACGCCCTTTCCAGCATGTGGGGATGATGCAATCTCCCTGATGGAAGCAGGCGGGTTTTGGAGGCTTAGTCATGGCACAAGAGCGCAATAATATCATGAGCCGGTTTTTCGGAGGCGGGAAGCGTGAGGAGACCGCAGACGCTCCGAAATGGGAAGATCCAAAATATATTCGGGAATACGTCATTGCTGGCCCCGTTCGAGATAGGCTTGCCGCGCTGGAGAAGATGGCCCCCGAGTATCGGGAATGGTGCGAAAACCTTTCGCTAGCCCAAATCTGGAAACTGCAACTTTCAACGGCCGACGAGATCGCCGCGCACTTCACCGGAAAGGCCCCCATTGCCATCCTTCCGCCCTTGAATCCGCCACAACCGCAAGACGGGATTGAGTGGGACAAAGCTATGAATGTGCTTGGAGAATTGGCGCTGGCGCGGTTACAAATTACCGATCCGACGAACCTTTCAACAACGCGAAATGAGGCTGTCATCAGGCTCCACGACGCCGTTGTAGCCGCAAAGGCAGAAGCGAGTTCCGGTAATCGCTATGTGCTCGATCATGCGAAGCGATACCCTACGGAATATGGCTTCCTTGACGATGGGTTTGATGAGGATAGCGAGGGCCGCGCATATGAGCGGGCTATCGAGACCTTTGGTGAACTGAACGTCTCAGCCGTCAACGAAGCTCTCTATGAGATTGAGCCTCTTCATCAGAGCCTATCTGGTTTGGAGCGCCCCGAGCCGACGCATAATACCGAGACCGGGACTTACACCTACGATGTCAGTGCCGACGATGCTCAGGCCCTGAAGAACCTGCGTGCGAACGCTGAGCGGCAGATCGAAGCTGCTTGGCAGCGACTGACAGCGTTCCACGATCACGGTAATGGGTATGTCCAGCACGTTGCGCAATCGAATGCCGAGCTTTTTGCACGCGTGAACCTCGATGCCCGGAAAGCCGAACTCGAAAGCCCCCGCGACAAGATTCCCGGCACATTCGAAAATCCTATCCAGATCGGCCATACCGCCTGTCTCTTATACACATCTGATGTGTATAAGAGACAGCCATACCGCTGAACAGCAGCTGCGGTACGCGCTTTCCAGCGGCAGTGAAAGCCATACGCTGGAAGCGATAAAGGCGAGTGTGAATGAAAAAATAAAACACATAAATGTCCGTCTTACTGACCGCGATTCAGAGCATTTCATTTCAGAAGACAGCTATGCGACCCGAGTTGAGGCAAATGATGAACGCCGTTTTCTGGAGCGGCTGCGGGATCAGCTTGAAACAGTTGAGCCGGGCGGTCACATCGATCTGTCGCGCACAGTGAAAGACTATGGATATGATCCCGAAGAAGCTCAGATGGCTAGGTGGAATGGGATAGACTATGTGCCATGGGCTACGCAAGAAAGTCTGGACCACCGTCACTACGTAGAGCAAATCTCCGGTGTGCTTGAGCAATTAAAGACGCATGATATCACTGTAGACACCAGCTTTACTAGGATTCCTTCGGAGTTTGAAGAAGAGGACGAGTACCATCTTGGCCCACGAGCTACCAGCTCGTCAGCGCCGGGAACTTTCGAAAATCCTATCCAGATCGGCCATACGGCGGAGCAGCAAATGAATTACGCGTTTCGNCTCGTGGGCCAGATCAGCTATTCCGATAATCAGGCTGCGATCTCGTTCACTCAGATCGTGACGAATACCGGCGCGCAATTCCCGGTGACGGCAATAGCCGTGTCGGAATCCCAAGCCCGCACTGGCATTGCCGCAGATGTCGATAAACACACTTTGCAGCGATATAGCGGGCTTTTCCTGTCCTCGATCATCCAAGGCGTCGGGCAGGTGGGCCAGCAGCTCGTGCAGAATAACCGAAACATTGCCGTGAGTGACGGGGTGATCGTTTCCGGCCGGAACCCGGTAAACTATGGAGAAGCCGCGCTTGCGGCGTTGCAGCCGCTTGGGCAGAGCCTTTCGCAAGCCGCAGCTAAAAACTTCAGCCGCCCGCCAACCATGTCAGCGCCGGCAGGGATGGGCTTGGGTGTCGTTTTCTTGGCCCCGGTGGTGATCCCGCAGGGCGTGCGATAGTCGATAGGAGGCCACCGTGGAGTCGAATAGCCAGAATCTTGAGACAATGGGAAAGTCGTTTTACGAGTTTCTGGCTTCGGCCGGAAACCTCGTTCCCCTGCTGTTCGCCCTTCTGAGCCTCGTCATTTGCTTTAAGACGCTCATCAATATTTGGCGGCTGACGAGCCGCGAGGAAATGACCTCATTTGATCCAGAGCAGAGCCTGTTTCACCAGTGGGTCGCATTTGGTTTTGGCGGGCTTCTCGGCATTTCAGCGGTTGTTACCTACGCCCTTTCCAGCATGTGGGGATGATGCAATCTCCCTGATGGAAGCAGGCGGGTTTTGGAGGCTTAGTCATGGCACAAGAGCGCAATAATATCATGAGCCGGTTTTTCGGAGGCGGGAAGCGTGAGGAGACCGCAGACGCTCCGAAATGGGAAGATCCAAAATATATTCGGGAATACGTCATTGCTGGCCCCGTTCGAGATAGGCTTGCCGCGCTGGAGAAGATGGCCCCCGAGTATCGGGAATGGTGCGAAAACCTTTCGCTAGCCCAAATCTGGAAACTGCAACTTTCAACGGCCGACGAGATCGCCGCGCACTTCACCGGAAAGGCCCCCATTGCCATCCTTCCGCCCTTGAATCCGCCACAACCGCAAGACGGGATTGAGTGGGACAAAGCTATGAATGTGCTTGGAGAATTGGCGCTGGCGCGGTTACAAATTACCGATCCGACGAACCTTTCAACAACGCGAAATGAGGCTGTCATCAGGCTCCACGACGCCGTTGTAGCCGCAAAGGCAGAAGCGAGTTCCGGTAATCGCTATGTGCTCGATCATGCGAAGCGATACCCTACGGAATATGGCTTCCTTGACGATGGTTTTGATGAGGATAGCGAGGTCCGCGCATATGAGCGGGCTATCGAGACCTTTGGTGAACTGAACGTCTCAGCCGTCAACGAAGCTCTCTATGAGATTGAGACTCTTCATCAGAGCCTATCTGATTTGGAGCGCCCCGAGCCGACGCATAATACCGAGACCGGGACTTACACCTACGATGTCAGTGCCGACGATGCTCAGGCCCTGAAGAACCTGCGTGCGAACGCTGAGCGGCAGATCGAAGCTGCTTGGCAGCGACTGACAGCGTTCCACGATCACGGTAATGGGTATGTCCAGCACGTTGCGCAATCGAATGCCGAGCTTTTTGCACGCGTGAACCTCGATGCCCGGAAAGCCGAACTCGAAAGCACCCGCGACAAGATTCCCGGCACATTCGAAAATCCTATCCAGATCGGCCATACCGCTGAACAGCAACTGCGGTACGCGCTTTCCAGCGGCAGTGAAAACCATACGCTGGAAGCGATAAAGGCGAGTGTGAATGAAAAAATAAAACACATAAATGTCCGTCTTACTGACCGCGATTCAGAGCATTTCATTTCAGAAGACAGCTATGCGACCCGAGTTGAGGCAAATGATGAACGCCGTTTTCTGGAGCGGCTGCGGGATCAGCTTGAAACAGTTGAGCCGGGCGGTCACATCGATCTGTCGCGCACAGTGAAAGACTATGGATATGATCCCGAAGAAGCTCAGATGGCTAGGTGGAATGGGATAGACTATGTGCCATGGGCTACGCAAGAAAGTCTGGACCACCGTCACTACGTAGAGCAAATCTCCGGTGTGCTTGAGCAATTAAAGACGCATGATATCACTGTAGACACCAGCTTTACTAGGATTCCTTCGGAGTTTGAAGAAGAGGACGAGTACCATCTTGGCCCACGAGCTACCAGCTCGTCAGCGCCGGGAACTTTCGAAAATCCTATCCAGATCGGCCATACGGCGGAGCAGCAAATGAATTACGCGTTTCGCGAGAAGTCCGAAGCGCCGCGTGAGCGCCGCGTGATTCACAATTCAAAGCCCGATTCAGTCGAGATGTTTCGAGAGCTGTATCAGGATGTGGTTCGAACGGGTGACAGCTTTCCAATTGGCGCACTCGAACGCCATGCAGAAGGCAGGTTGCAGCAGACATATGCAGCACTGGTGCTGATCGAGAATGCCAAAGCCGCTGGTATCATACCGGAAAACTCGAAATTTGTGGCGACCGGCGCGAAGGTGCAGGACAAGCGCGCCAGCAAGGAATATCCGGCCGCACACCGCCTCCCTGCCGATCTGTCGATACAGGCTGCTGATGGCTCTCTTCGGCGTCTTACGGACCATCTCGATGTCGATCTAGGCCGGATTTGGGTCGATCAGAATATTTTCGCTCCCACTGATCGTATTCACCGTCTCGCGAATGTCGCCGATCAGTGGGTTGAAGACGGCGGTATGAAGACTGCCTTTGTGAACGCAGCGAACGCCGTTTCCAGCGGAAAGATGACAGCAGAGGAAGCGCTGGAAGATATCGTCCAGCCGGGATATGCCGCCGCGCACGCACGAGCGCTTGAGAAGGTCGAGCGAAATTTTACGCTGATCGAGCGCCAAGCGCTTTCACAGCGGATTGTAGATCAGCATGGCCAGCCTTATCGGAAGGTGCCTGAACCTACGGTTCTCAGGATCAAAGGGTTGGATGAGCGTGCCGCCGCGAAAGACGTGATGGAGCGCACGCTTAAAGCCTACAGCCGGATGGAGGAGCTTTCGCCCTCCTTGCGGATGAAAAGCAATCTTGCCGTCAACGGCGTCATCGACAATGAAATTCGACTTCGGGAGCATGGACCAAACTCGCGGCGCGTGCTCGCTCCCGGTGAGGCAATGGTAGAGGCCCGCCGAGCCGCTGGAGAGGCCAATGCGGCTCTCACGAAGCAGATGGATGAGGTCATCCAGCTTAGCAACAAGGCGTCGGCCGCCGCCGTTGCTGCCGCCGATCCATCTCGACCATTGGAAGCCCGCATTCGGGCCATGGGCGATGCCGGAGCCTACGGTGAGGCGATGAAAACCGCATGGGCAAAATTGCAGAGCGAAACCGGCCCGAAGGTTGTGAAAGGTCTGTCGGATCGTCTTGAGCGTTGTGGACCACATGCTGGTGGTCATCTGGCGGCCGTGACTGCGCGGCTCGCTTCGCCTCCAAAAGAGGTTCTGCAGGCGTCACATGAGATTGATGATGCGCGGGATAAACTACAGCGCGCCAACCGCAGCCAGGTCGATTATGTGCAGCAAAATTCGCCCCGGACGGTGTTCGGTCAGCGGCCTTCTCCTTCCTTGGAGTGACGGATCATGGCCGAGAAAAATCGACCAACGGAAATAGCCTTTATGCCTGAAATACAGGGTAGCTCAGCTATGGAGGCGCTGATCGATCGGATACGGAAACTGGCTGCGAGCAACCAGTTTCCTAACGCTCTGAGCGCGATTGATGAATCGTTGGAGCATCGTGTTCGGATCGCTGACGGCTTCGCCTCAAGCTCGTTTAGCACCGACTTTGAGAACTTGCCCGATGACGCCGATTTAGGCGGCTTCCTGTATCGTTTTACCCCGAGGGACCGCATATGAGCATGTTCAACCGGAATGCCGACCAGTTTTGCGATCTGAGCGGCTTCGATCCAGACACCCCGCGCCCTGTCATTTTTGCGCACGATGGCTCCGACATCACGCTGATCGAGATCAAGGGGATTCGCTCGATCACTTCCGAGGCTGAGTTTGCGGATAGGATGGTTGAAATTTTCGCGGCTGAGCTGGCGCAGGTTTTGAAGTCGCCGGGGCATAACATGTCCATCTCGTATGAATGCTCCTACAACGCCGAGAAGGTCGTTGATGAGCATTTGGACCGCGCCCGACATAATGCCGAGCTGAAGCAGTTGAGGATCGATACGATCCTCAGAGAAACGCGCGAGGTTATCCTGAAAAGGGCGGTGAACGAGCGCGTTATAATGGCGCTCACGTCGCGGCCGATAGCCGGGCCGCAGCGCGAAATGATGATGCAAAAAAAGGCCAATGACGAGGCCCGTAGCGAACTGCCGGCGATGCGGTCGGCTATGGACCCGTTTATTGAGCTGAAGGGGCTGGAAGGACCGCACATGGCCTATGTNTAACAGGATTGCCATGTTGCCCCCTACCAAATCCCTTGATGAGATGACGTTTTTGACATATATTTAGAAATGAAAAACAATGTCGAACGTTTTGCAGGAGGTTAAGGTGTTGGAATTCTTTGGAAAAAAACCGAAGCCCCAGATGCGTGCTGTGGACGTTCGCGACCTGTACGATCAGAGCCTCTTCAACGGCCTTTCGCTGGTGGAAGGGAACGCAACCGCAGAAGGTACGCTGACGAATCTCCTTATTCAGGGCGAGTGCGCAAGGCTTACTCTGGTCGATCTTCTGGAGGAAACTCGCGCGCTTCATCAGACGCAAAAGGAGCTGCTGGAAGAGATGCGCGCTGCCAGACTGGCAAATAACTCTCGGAATGCTGCATAAAACCTCACTGCAACTTGCGAGGGACGGAAGGCACCTGCCATATAGGCCGGTGCCTTTTTATTTGGGGTGCAGTCATCAGACAGGAGAGGACATGCAGATGAAACGAATAGCTATTCTGATTATTTGCGGGCTGCTCGCCGGATGCGGTGACAACGGCCCGAGTAACGCAGAAATTGAGGGCGCGGTGATGAGCCGTATGGCTGAACAGTATCAGGAAGCTGTTCAGACTTATGGTGCCGCCGCAGCCGAATGGCATGTCATCCCTCCGCAGGCCGTCAAGATCGTATCGGTTGACAACATCCGCTCGCAGGATGAGGCGACCTATCTTGCGGACGTTACCCTTGAGCGTGTGAAGACAGGGGAGAAGGACACGCGAGCTTTGAGCTTGCGCGTGATCGAGGGTGCATGGCGCGTCGTTAGCCAATAAGCGCGCGGCTTGATCTTTGTCGAGCGCGACACTTTTACAACTACCCGGAAAAGATTGATAGAAAAATTGATTCCAAAATCGTTGTCGTTTAAGGTGGCGACGGTTGATTTGAAGTGGGCTTTCGCTCGATGGCGAAAACCTGTTGATCGGGTTCTAATAGCGGGATTGTTATGGCTGATACCACGTCATCGAAGGAAAGCATTTCGGGCACGCAAAAAGTTATCATTCAAGGGATTTGGGCCACGGCTTTTGTCGGCGTAGCGTGCTTGGGCGTGTTTGTTCTGCCGAAGCAATTCGCCCCGCAAAACACCTTTCCCATGCAGAATGGCTTTCAGCAGCCTCAGCAGTATCAGCAGCAGATGGCGATGCAGCAACCCGGCTACTATCAGCAGCCGGGTTATGCGCAGCAGGGTCAGTACCAGCAGTTTCCGCAATACCAGACACAGCAGATGCCGATGCAGCAGGCTCAGCAGTACCAGACGCAGCAGCAGCCGGTACAGCAGACCCAACAGGTGCAGTCCAACTCTATCGTCTCGGCGCAACCGATCACACGGCAGGGGATCGATTCTGGTTACGAGATTTCTGACCTGAGCGTGGCTGGCCAGTTGCTGAACGGGCTGGCCTCGCTGGCAAGCATCTCCGACACCCCGGCCGGTCAGCAGGCAAACGAGAAGAACACCATTGTCATGTTCTTCGATCCACGGTGCCCGTATTGCCAAGCCGCCCATAAGGCTCTTTCGGGCAAATATCCGATCCGTTTCGTGCCGATCAGTGTCCTTGGGGATCAGGCAACACAGCTCGACGCTTTGCCCGGCATTCGTGGCGTCTTGAAGCAGCAGGACAAGGTGAAGGCCCTGCACAATCTGATGGCGCAGCAAACCCAAGGGCTCGATATGTCGGCTGACGCCAATCTCGATAAGGAGGTTAACCAGAATTTCGAGGTCTGGTTGACGCTTGCGGCCAATCTGCCGGATCGCGCGCCAGCCGTTCCGCTTTTCGTCGTGCCGAAGGCTTCCGGCAAGGTCGCGGTTCTGAAGGGATGGGACGATGCCATGATGCCGGTTGTCGATGCTCTCATGAAGGAATGAGCATCGAGAATGGGGCTTTTCGATAAAAAGAAGAAACTTTCGGAAGTAAGGGTGCCAAAGTTTGCTTTGGCAACCCTTCCTGATCCCGTCGCGCCCTCTATTGCGAGGGAACAGATTATCGCCAAGCAGAAGCAGCTAACGATTCTCTGGACAGCGCTGATGGTAGGCACGCTCGCCGTGTTGTTATTCGGAGTTGTTTTGCAGGCCAATGCAGTTACCGAACCTTATGTCGCCGACGGCGGGGTTTTCGGATGCCCGGTGCCAATTTTGCAGGGGAATACGGGGCAGTGAAGTCGAAAGAGGCCATTTTAGAAGACAATGCGGCGATGGCGGCGATTTTGCGCAGCATGCGCGTTTTCACGCTGCTTCTCGTCGTCGCGGTTGTTCTGGTTTATATCCATTTGGCGCAGCTACTTTATGCGCGCTTCGTGAAGTTCCCGGCGACCGCTTTTTTGGGCACAACTGATGCTCAGTCGGTTTGCGCGCCCATCGGTCTCGATGAGCCGATGGTGGCAGATGCTACCGCTCGCGATTTCGCGGTGAACGCGATCCGCATGATCCAGACCTACGACTGGACCTCGTGGCGCGATCAGATCAACAGCAGCACATCGATGTTCATGACCCTTGAAGGCCGCAACAACTACCGGCTCTCGGTGAGCGAGTGGGGCATCATCAAGGATGTCGTTTCCAAGTATCAGAACGCGACCGCGACACAGCGCGGCCCTGCGTTGATCGCCCGCCAAGGGGCAGTTCAACAGCCCGATGGTTCGTCTCGATACGAGTGGGAAATCGTCATACCGATGACGCTGATCTATCGAAATTCGCAGGATCGGAGATCCGAAAACCGGGATTTCTTCGCAACGATCGTTCGGACCCACAAGTCGCCGCTTAATCCGAAGGGGATCGCCATCGGTCGCCTTGTTTCGACGCAGCCCGTTGAAGAAGGGGCGCGGCCATGAGGGGTATCGAGACCTATCGTTTCGCCATTATAGGTCTTGGCGGTCTTTTCGGCCTCGGTATCGTGGCGAGCTTCGCCATGACGGCCGATATCTACCTGATGAAGCCTGTCACGCAATTTGTCTGGCAGGAGCAGGGAACTGGCAGTTCGTGCAGTGCGACCGTCTTGGAAGAGGCCGCGATCAGTCAGGCGCGGCTCATCGACTTTGCTTCAGATGCGGCTGTCGCGGTCAACTCCTACGACTACTACAATCAGGCGACGATCATCGGCTCTGCCTTGCGGCAGTATTTTACGCCTTCAGGTCAAAATTCTTATGTGCAGGAGGTCAATCGCACAGGCTCTCCCATAGCCTTCCGCACGAATTTTGTGACGCAAACGGCCTACCGATCAGGCGTACCAAATATCAAAGAGGTCGGTTTTTTGCAGGGACGCCGTTTCTGGCGGGTGGAGGTCCCCATCGTGCAATTCCAGCAATCGAACGTGGATACACGGCGCACGGACATTTTGCTGACAATGCTGATCGTGGCGCTGCGGCCTTCCGAGGCAAACCCCAATGGGATCGGGATCGACAGCATCAGCGCCACGGCGAATTTCAATAACAGCGAGTCTTGATGGAGCAGGGCATGAAGAAGATGAAAAAGGGGGTTCCGGTAGGTCTGCTACTCTCCGTCATGATGGGAGGCGCTGTCGTGGCGCAAGATCAGACAGAGCAGGATATTACTGCGCCTGTCGGGGAGCAGGGCATAGCTCGTCAAGACCCCGGCCAGTCTGAAACGCAGACGGATGTCCAGACCTTTGAGGAGCAGCCCAATCTTCCGACGCGCGAACTCACGCGGGAAGAGCTGGATAGAATCAGGAAGGGGATGGTCGACCAAACGGAAGGCATGATCCTCAAGCCTAACGAGGTCGGCCGGATCAGGGATGCGACTCTAGGCTCGCAAAGTGCGGCTGTGCGGCCGACATATTCGACCGATCCGTATCCGATTGCTTTGCCGCGCGTGGTGAATGCCGCCAAAACGCCGATGCAGACGCCGCCCACGGTGCGAATGGCCTTCGGCCTTACAACGCCTGTCACCTTCGTAGACAGTAACGGCTATCCATGGCCGGTGGCGAATGTGACCTATAACCCGCAGATGCTGGCGCAGGACGGGGCCGGCTGCGGAAGCGCTACCGGCGCGCAGGCGAGCGAAGCGGGCGAACGACCGACAACGATCAACCTGACGCCCTGCTATTTCGAGGTGTTTGGCAATATCAATGTCGCGCTCGACAAATGGCCATATCCCATCGTCCTGCTGACGCAATCTGGCTTTCGGCCAGAGGGCGGCAAAAAGGTCAGCATCGACATGCCGCTGACCGTCGTGATCGAGGGCCGTTCGCCTCTCGCCGAAAAGGTTAGGCCGGTCAATTTGAAAGGCCGCAATTCGCCGAAGGGTGGCAAATACGTTGCCAGACGCCCGGTGCCGGAAGGCGACTTGGCGACTTACATCATCGGCCGCATCCCGAATGGGGCGCAAGCCGTTTCGTTGGAAGGAGCGCCCGATTTGCGCGGGTACACGACGCCGAACGGCGACCTCGTGATTGTCGGCCACGTCGAAATGCTCACTCCGCACTTCGCGCAGAAGGTGCCTACCCCGGATGGGGAGACGGCCTATCGGTTCAAGGGACAGCCTTACCGTCTGCTTTTCTCTGACAGATCGGGCGTCGAGCGTCCCGCAACAGTTCGGTACTAGGAGGGTCGATCATGAACAAGCTGGTACTAGGTGCGGCCGGGGCGCTCGTCATGGCAATCGGAGCTGGCGCTTTCATGCTTTCAGGCGCGACAGCGCCAGATCGGGGAGCTGGAACAACCAGTAACCTTCCTAACGGGGAGAACGTCCCCCAAAATGATCAGATGACGCCGGTGGATACCAACGAGGCCAACCGCCGCGCGACCGTAAACAATGAAGATGCGCAAGTGGCCCGCGAAACGGGCAAGGATTATCAAGCGCCCACGGTCATCACGGGAATTGGCCCTGCCGATAAGGGCGAAGAACCAACGGTTGTGGAAGAGAAGAAGGCCGACCCGGAAGAACGCATCATCAAAGAGACGACGGAAAGAACCGTCTATGTGACGAAAATTCCGGTGCAGCAGCCCGTATCGGATCAGGCTGCACGAGCTGCCATTCAGGCGCAGATCGACGCGCTCGCGCGCGGGAGCAGCGGCAATGGTGGAAACACGCCCCGCGTCCAGATGGCTATGCAAAAGTACAAAGCGCCGCCGGAGGTCAAGGACGATAAGCAGACCGGCCCGGCGACGAGGCCGCAGCAGAAAATGACGATGCTTGCGCGAACCGGCGATGTTATTTTCGCTCGACTGGATCGCTCTTTCAATTCTGATGATCCGGGTGCGCCGATCATCGTGTCGCTGGATGACGTGATCTACGATCCCGCGAGAGGCACGCGCAACGGCCCGCTCACGGGTATGAGGCTCGTGGGCCAGATCAGCTATTCCGATAATCAGGCTGCGATCTCGTTCACTCAGATCGTGACGAATACCGGCGCGCAATTCCCGGTGACGGCAATAGCCGTGTCGGAATCCCAAGCCCGCACTGGCATTGCCGCAGATGTCGATAAACACACTTTGCAGCGATATAGCGGGCTTTTCCTGTCCTCGATCATCCAAGGCGTCGGGCAGGTGGGCCAGCAGCTCGTGCAGAATAACCGAAACATTGCCGTGAGTGACGGGGTGATCGTTTCCGGCCGGAACCCGGTAAACTATGGAGAAGCCGCGCTTGCGGCGTTGCAGCCGCTTGGGCAGAGCCTTTCGCAAGCCGCAGCTAAAAACTTCAGCCGCCCGCCAACCATGTCAGCGCCGGCAGGGATGGGCTTGGGTGTCGTTTTCTTGGCCCCGGTGGTGATCCCGCAGGGCGTGCGATAGTCGATAGGAGGCCACCGTGGAGTCGAATAGCCAGAATCTTGAGACAATGGGAAAGTCGTTTTACGAGTTTCTGGCTTCGGCCGGAAACCTCGTTCCCCTGCTGTTCGCCCTTCTGAGCCTCGTCATTTGCTTTAAGACGCTCATCAATATTTGGCGGCTGACGAGCCGCGAGGAAATGACCTCATTTGATCCAGAGCAGAGCCTGTTTCACCAGTGGGTCGCATTTGGTTTTGGCGGGCTTCTCGGCATTTCAGCGGTTGTTACCTACGCCCTTTCCAGCATGTGGGGATGATGCAATCTCCCTGATGGAAGCAGGCGGGTTTTGGAGGCTTAGTCATGGCACAAGAGCGCAATAATATCATGAGCCGGTTTTTCGGAGGCGGGAAGCGTGAGGAGACCGCAGACGCTCCGAAATGGGAAGATCCAAAATATATTCGGGAATACGTCATTGCTGGCCCCGTTCGAGATAGGCTTGCCGCGCTGGAGAAGATGGCCCCCGAGTATCGGGAATGGTGCGAAAACCTTTCGCTAGCCCAAATCTGGAAACTGCAACTTTCAACGGCCGACGAGATCGCCGCGCACTTCACCGGAAAGGCCCCCATTGCCATCCTTCCGCCCTTGAATCCGCCACAACCGCAAGACGGGATTGAGTGGGACAAAGCTATGAATGTGCTTGGAGAATTGGCGCTGGCGCGGTTACAAATTACCGATCCGACGAACCTTTCAACAACGCGAAATGAGGCTGTCATCAGGCTCCACGACGCCGTTGTAGCCGCAAAGGCAGAAGCGAGTTCCGGTAATCGCTATGTGCTCGATCATGCGAAGCGATACCCTACGGAATATGGCTTCCTTGACGATGGTTTTGATGAGGATAGCGAGGTCCGCGCATATGAGCGGGCTATCGAGACCTTTGGTGAACTGAACGTCTCAGCCGTCAACGAAGCTCTCTATGAGATTGAGACTCTTCATCAGAGCCTATCTGATTTGGAGCGCCCCGAGCCGACGCATAATACCGAGACCGGGACTTACACCTACGATGTCAGTGCCGACGATGCTCAGGCCCTGAAGAACCTGCGTGCGAACGCTGAGCGGCAGATCGAAGCTGCTTGGCAGCGACTGACAGCGTTCCACGATCACGGTAATGGGTATGTCCAGCACGTTGCGCAATCGAATGCCGAGCTTTTTGCACGCGTGAACCTCGATGCCCGGAAAGCCGAACTCGAAAGCACCCGCGACAAGATTCCCGGCACATTCGAAAATCCTATCCAGATCGGCCATACCGCTGAACAGCAACTGCGGTACGCGCTTTCCAGCGGCAGTGAAAACCATACGCTGGAAGCGATAAAGGCGAGTGTGAATGAAAAAATAAAACACATAAATGTCCGTCTTACTGACCGCGATTCAGAGCATTTCATTTCAGAAGACAGCTATGCGACCCGAGTTGAGGCAAATGATGAACGCCGTTTTCTGGAGCGGCTGCGGGATCAGCTTGAAACAGTTGAGCCGGGCGGTCACATCGATCTGTCGCGCACAGTGAAAGACTATGGATATGATCCCGAAGAAGCTCAGATGGCTAGGTGGAATGGGATAGACTATGTGCCATGGGCTACGCAAGAAAGTCTGGACCACCGTCACTACGTAGAGCAAATCTCCGGTGTGCTTGAGCAATTAAAGACGCATGATATCACTGTAGACACCAGCTTTACTAGGATTCCTTCGGAGTTTGAAGAAGAGGACGAGTACCATCTTGGCCCACGAGCTACCAGCTCGTCAGCGCCGGGAACTTTCGAAAATCCTATCCAGATCGGCCATACGGCGGAGCAGCAAATGAATTACGCGTTTCGCGAGAAGTCCGAAGCGCCGCGTGAGCGCCGCGTGATTCACAATTCAAAGCCCGATTCAGTCGAGATGTTTCGAGAGCTGTATCAGGATGTGGTTCGAACGGGTGACAGCTTTCCAATTGGCGCACTCGAACGCCATGCAGAAGGCAGGTTGCAGCAGACATATGCAGCACTGGTGCTGATCGAGAATGCCAAAGCCGCTGGTATCATACCGGAAAACTCGAAATTTGTGGCGACCGGCGCGAAGGTGCAGGACAAGCGCGCCAGCAAGGAATATCCGGCCGCACACCGCCTCCCTGCCGATCTGTCGATACAGGCTGCTGATGGCTCTCTTCGGCGTCTTACGGACCATCTCGATGTCGATCTAGGCCGGATTTGGGTCGATCAGAATATTTTCGCTCCCACTGATCGTATTCACCGTCTCGCGAATGTCGCCGATCAGTGGGTTGAAGACGGCGGTATGAAGACTGCCTTTGTGAACGCAGCGAACGCCGTTTCCAGCGGAAAGATGACAGCAGAGGAAGCGCTGGAAGATATCGTCCAGCCGGGATATGCCGCCGCGCACGCACGAGCGCTTGAGAAGGTCGAGCGAAATTTTACGCTGATCGAGCGCCAAGCGCTTTCACAGCGGATTGTAGATCAGCATGGCCAGCCTTATCGGAAGGTGCCTGAACCTACGGTTCTCAGGATCAAAGGGTTGGATGAGCGTGCCGCCGCGAAAGACGTGATGGAGCGCACGCTTAAAGCCTACAGCCGGATGGAGGAGCTTTCGCCCTCCTTGCGGATGAAAAGCAATCTTGCCGTCAACGGCGTCATCGACAATGAAATTCGACTTCGGGAGCATGGACCAAACTCGCGGCGCGTGCTCGCTCCCGGTGAGGCAATGGTAGAGGCCCGCCGAGCCGCTGGAGAGGCCAATGCGGCTCTCACGAAGCAGATGGATGAGGTCATCCAGCTTAGCAACAAGGCGTCGGCCGCCGCCGTTGCTGCCGCCGATCCATCTCGACCATTGGAAGCCCGCATTCGGGCCATGGGCGATGCCGGAGCCTACGGTGAGGCGATGAAAACCGCATGGGCAAAATTGCAGAGCGAAACCGGCCCGAAGGTTGTGAAAGGTCTGTCGGATCGTCTTGAGCGTTGTGGACCACATGCTGGTGGTCATCTGGCGGCCGTGACTGCGCGGCTCGCTTCGCCTCCAAAAGAGGTTCTGCAGGCGTCACATGAGATTGATGATGCGCGGGATAAACTACAGCGCGCCAACCGCAGCCAGGTCGATTATGTGCAGCAAAATTCGCCCCGGACGGTGTTCGGTCAGCGGCCTTCTCCTTCCTTGGAGTGACGGATCATGGCCGAGAAAAATCGACCAACGGAAATAGCCTTTATGCCTGAAATACAGGGTAGCTCAGCTATGGAGGCGCTGATCGATCGGATACGGAAACTGGCTGCGAGCAACCAGTTTCCTAACGCTCTGAGCGCGATTGATGAATCGTTGGAGCATCGTGTTCGGATCGCTGACGGCTTCGCCTCAAGCTCGTTTAGCACCGACTTTGAGAACTTGCCCGATGACGCCGATTTAGGCGGCTTCCTGTATCGTTTTACCCCGAGGGACCGCATATGAGCATGTTCAACCGGAATGCCGACCAGTTTTGCGATCTGAGCGGCTTCGATCCAGACACCCCGCGCCCTGTCATTTTTGCGCACGATGGCTCCGACATCACGCTGATCGAGATCAAGGGGATTCGCTCGATCACTTCCGAGGCTGAGTTTGCGGATAGGATGGTTGAAATTTTCGCGGCTGAGCTGGCGCAGGTTTTGAAGTCGCCGGGGCATAACATGTCCATCTCGTATGAATGCTCCTACAACGCCGAGAAGGTCGTTGATGAGCATTTGGACCGCGCCCGACATAATGCCGAGCTGAAGCAGTTGAGGATCGATACGATCCTCAGAGAAACGCGCGAGGTTATCCTGAAAAGGGCGGTGAACGAGCGCGTTATAATGGCGCTCACGTCGCGGCCGATAGCCGGGCCGCAGCGCGAAATGATGATGCAAAAAAAGGCCAATGACGAGGCCCGTAGCGAACTGCCGGCGATGCGGTCGGCTATGGACCCGTTTATTGAGCTGAAGGGGCTGGAAGGACCGCACATGGCCTATGTGCAGAGCGTCCTAACGGCCTTGCGGCGATGCGGTGTGATGGCTGAGATCATCAAACCGAAAGAGGATGGATCGCGGCCGGATATCGCTGCCATCCGGCAGGGTATTTTCTATCATGAGACGCCGGATGATTGGTTGCCTCATGAGCCGGGGGCTGTGAAGTATCCGCCGATCAAGAAGACCTTCGATAGTGACGTGTCGGATTTCTTTGCACAGCCTTTGGCAAAGCAGATTTTGTCGTCAGCCCCCGTCGTCTCCCAAGATATGCGGCAAATCAAATGGGGACCGCGCACCTTTTCCGTCTGTCAGGTCCATCGGTTTCCGAAGAACCTGCGGCCCTTCAACATTCTTGTTTCCCGGTTGCGTTCGGAAAAAATGCCCTACCGGATCACTCTGCATCTGGAATCGCTCAATAACGTGGATCGCCGGTCCATCGGTCTTCGCCAAGTTGCTGCGCAGCTATTGGGCATCTTCAATTCAACGACGAAGCTTCTTGGCAAGAACCTTCAGCTTGTCACCGAGGCTCTTGGTTCCGACACTGAGGCCGTTGTGAAGGCGAATTTGGAAGCTGCGACGTGGATCGAGCCACACGAGCGGCAAGAGCTGCTTCCCACGCGCGCCTCGCGTCTTCTGGTGGACATCCAGTCGTGGGGGGATTGTTCCGTTTCGGACAGCCCCGCAAATCCGGTGCGGGTGTTGGCCGAGACTGTCGCGGGCATGAATGCAACATCGAAAGGATGGCGGGGCGTGCTGGCACCGGTATCCGATTTGTCGGTCATCATGCCCCTCCATCGCACGGCGCCAGTTTTTCAGGCCGGTGACAGCATTTTCACAGGTTTGGATGGGACATTGCTGCCTCATAGAGCGTTCGCGCCAGAGCAGCCAGCATGGCTCACTCTCGGCAGCGCCGGCACGGGTTCCGGCAAGTCGGTTCTCTTCAACCGCATGAATTTCGACCTGATGGCATATCGGTCAGGCAGTGAGCTGCCTTTCATGATGATCGCGGACGTGGGCGTTTCATCGAGCGGCTGCATGAACCTGCTGAAAGAGCTGTTGCCTCCAGAAAGGCAGAACGAGGTTTTGTACGTTCGGCCCAAGAACACGGCCGAGTGGGCGGTCAATCCATTCGATATCTCGCTTGGGTCGCGCAGTCCGCTCGACCGTGAGCGGGTATATCTGAAAAACTTCCTGCTGACCGCGATCCCGATGAAAGAGGATCTACTTCCCGAGCTGATGACGCGCATCATCTCGCGGGTGTACGAGGTCAAGAGCGATCTTAGTATCGATTCACGGCCGAACAGGTGGCAAGCGAACCTCGATCCGGTCCTGAACGACGGCGCTGCCGCCGCAGGCATCGTTCTGAGCGACAAGACGCGGTACTGGACGCTGGTGGACGAGTTTATGAGGCGCGGCCAGCCTTCCATGGCAGCAAGAGCGCAACGCTATGCAGCGCCTCGCTTCAAGGATATTGCGACGATCATCGCCGAACCTCAGATGAAAAAGGATTTCGGCGAGGAAATGCTGGAAAAGCTGCAACGCTATCTGGAAGCGCTGGAAGCCGCTTATCCGATGTTTGCAAGCCATACGACCATGGAGACGGGGGCGGCTCGCGTTATGGCCGTCGATCTTCAAGACCTTTTGACGGTCGGCTCGCTCAATGACGAATTGAGCAGAAAAAACACGCTGATGTTCCTCATGACCCGCCAGTTGTTCATGGCGAAGATCGCTGGCGACAAGGATGACATCCGCGCCATGACATTCCCGCAGGACGAGGCTATTCGTTCGCTCTACGAGGAATATTGGACGAGGCAANCTCTGCATCTGGAATCGCTCAATAACGTGGATCGCCGGTCCATCGGTCTTCGCCAAGTTGCTGCGCAGCTATTGGGCATCTTCAATTCAACGACGAAGCTTCTTGGCAAGAACCTTCAGCTTGTCACCGAGGCTCTTGGTTCCGACACTGAGGCCGTTGTGAAGGCGAATTTGGAAGCTGCGACGTGGATCGAGCCACACGNCACGATCACGGTAATGGGTATGTCCAGCACGTTGCGCAATCGAATGCCGAGCTTTTTGCACGCGTGAACCTCGATGCCCGGAAAGCCGAACTCGAAAGCACCCGCGACAAGATTCCCGGCACATTCGAAAATCCTATCCAGATCGGCCATACCGCTGAACAGCAACTGCGGTACGCGCTTTCCAGCGGCAGTGAAAACCATACGCTGGAAGCGATAAAGGCGAGTGTGAATGAAAAAATAAAACACATAAATGTCCGTCTTACTGACCGCGATTCAGAGCATTTCATTTCAGAAGACAGCTATGCGACCCGAGTTGAGGCAAATGATGAACGCCGTTTTCTGGAGCGGCTGCGGGATCAGCTTGAAACAGTTGAGCCGGGCGGTCACATCGATCTGTCGCGCACAGTGAAAGACTATGGATATGATCCCGAAGAAGCTCAGATGGCTAGGTGGAATGGGATAGACTATGTGCCATGGGCTACGCAAGAAAGTCTGGACCACCGTCACTACGTAGAGCAAATCTCCGGTGTGCTTGAGCAATTAAAGACGCATGATATCACTGTAGACACCAGCTTTACTAGGATTCCTTCGGAGTTTGAAGAAGAGGACGAGTACCATCTTGGCCCACGAGCTACCAGCTCGTCAGCGCCGGGAACTTTCGAAAATCCTATCCAGATCGGCCATACGGCGGAGCAGCAAATGAATTACGCGTTTCGCGAGAAGTCCGAAGCGCCGCGTGAGCGCCGCGTGATTCACAATTCAAAGCCCGATTCAGTCGAGATGTTTCGAGAGCTGTATCAGGATGTGGTTCGAACGGGTGACAGCTTTCCAATTGGCGCACTCGAACGCCATGCAGAAGGCAGGTTGCAGCAGACATATGCAGCACTGGTGCTGATCGAGAATGCCAAAGCCGCTGGTATCATACCGGAAAACTCGAAATTTGTGGCGACCGGCGCGAAGGTGCAGGACAAGCGCGCCAGCAAGGAATATCCGGCCGCACACCGCCTCCCTGCCGATCTGTCGATACAGGCTGCTGATGGCTCTCTTCGGCGTCTTACGGACCATCTCGATGTCGATCTAGGCCGGATTTGGGTCGATCAGAATATTTTCGCTCCCACTGATCGTATTCACCGTCTCGCGAATGTCGCCGATCAGTGGGTTGAAGACGGCGGTATGAAGACTGCCTTTGTGAACGCAGCGAACGCCGTTTCCAGCGGAAAGATGACAGCAGAGGAAGCGCTGGAAGATATCGTCCAGCCGGGATATGCCGCCGCGCACGCACGAGCGCTTGAGAAGGTCGAGCGAAATTTTACGCTGATCGAGCGCCAAGCGCTTTCACAGCGGATTGTAGATCAGCATGGCCAGCCTTATCGGAAGGTGCCTGAACCTACGGTTCTCAGGATCAAAGGGTTGGATGAGCGTGCCGCCGCGAAAGACGTGATGGAGCGCACGCTTAAAGCCTACAGCCGGATGGAGGAGCTTTCGCCCTCCTTGCGGATGAAAAGCAATCTTGCCGTCAACGGCGTCATCGACAATGAAATTCGACTTCGGGAGCATGGACCAAACTCGCGGCGCGTGCTCGCTCCCGGTGAGGCAATGGTAGAGGCCCGCCGAGCCGCTGGAGAGGCCAATGCGGCTCTCACGAAGCAGATGGATGAGGTCATCCAGCTTAGCAACAAGGCGTCGGCCGCCGCCGTTGCTGCCGCCGATCCATCTCGACCATTGGAAGCCCGCATTCGGGCCATGGGCGATGCCGGAGCCTACGGTGAGGCGATGAAAACCGCATGGGCAAAATTGCAGAGCGAAACCGGCCCGAAGGTTGTGAAAGGTCTGTCGGATCGTCTTGAGCGTTGTGGACCACATGCTGGTGGTCATCTGGCGGCCGTGACTGCGCGGCTCGCTTCGCCTCCAAAAGAGGTTCTGCAGGCGTCACATGAGATTGATGATGCGCGGGATAAACTACAGCGCGCCAACCGCAGCCAGGTCGATTATGTGCAGCAAAATTCGCCCCGGACGGTGTTCGGTCAGCGGCCTTCTCCTTCCTTGGAGTGACGGATCATGGCCGAGAAAAATCGACCAACGGAAATAGCCTTTATGCCTGAAATACAGGGTAGCTCAGCTATGGAGGCGCTGATCGATCGGATACGGAAACTGGCTGCGAGCAACCAGTTTCCTAACGCTCTGAGCGCGATTGATGAATCGTTGGAGCATCGTGTTCGGATCGCTGACGGCTTCGCCTCAAGCTCGTTTAGCACCGACTTTGAGAACTTGCCCGATGACGCCGATTTAGGCGGCTTCCTGTATCGTTTTACCCCGAGGGACCGCATATGAGCATGTTCAACCGGAATGCCGACCAGTTTTGCGATCTGAGCGGCTTCGATCCAGACACCCCGCGCCCTGTCATTTTTGCGCACGATGGCTCCGACATCACGCTGATCGAGATCAAGGGGATTCGCTCGATCACTTCCGAGGCTGAGTTTGCGGATAGGATGGTTGAAATTTTCGCGGCTGAGCTGGCGCAGGTTTTGAAGTCGCCGGGGCATAACATGTCCATCTCGTATGAATGCTCCTACAACGCCGAGAAGGTCGTTGATGAGCATTTGGACCGCGCCCGACATAATGCCGAGCTGAAGCAGTTGAGGATCGATACGATCCTCAGAGAAACGCGCGAGGTTATCCTGAAAAGGGCGGTGAACGAGCGCGTTATAATGGCGCTCACGTCGCGGCCGATAGCCGGGCCGCAGCGCGAAATGATGATGCAAAAAAAGGCCAATGACGAGGCCCGTAGCGAACTGCCGGCGATGCGGTCGGCTATGGACCCGTTTATTGAGCTGAAGGGGCTGGAAGGACCGCACATGGCCTATGTGCAGAGCGTCCTAACGGCCTTGCGGCGATGCGGTGTGATGGCTGAGATCATCAAACCGAAAGAGGATGGATCGCGGCCGGATATCGCTGCCATCCGGCAGGGTATTTTCTATCATGAGACGCCGGATGATTGGTTGCCTCATGAGCCGGGGGCTGTGAAGTATCCGCCGATCAAGAAGACCTTCGATAGTGACGTGTCGGATTTCTTTGCACAGCCTTTGGCAAAGCAGATTTTGTCGTCAGCCCCCGTCGTCTCCCAAGATATGCGGCAAATCAAATGGGGACCGCGCACCTTTTCCGTCTGTCAGGTCCATCGGTTTCCGAAGAACCTGCGGCCCTTCAACATTCTTGTTTCCCGGTTGCGTTCGGAAAAAATGCCCTACCGGATCACTCTGCATCTGGAATCGCTCAATAACGTGGATCGCCGGTCCATCGGTCTTCGCCAAGTTGCTGCGCAGCTATTGGGCATCTTCAATTCAACGACGAAGCTTCTTGGCAAGAACCTTCAGCTTGTCACCGAGGCTCTTGGTTCCGACACTGAGGCCGTTGTGAAGGCGAATTTGGAAGCTGCGACGTGGATCGAGCCACACGAGCGGCAAGAGCTGCTTCCCACGCGCGCCTCGCGTCTTCTGGTGGACATCCAGTCGTGGGGGGATTGTTCCGTTTCGGACAGCCCCGCAAATCCGGTGCGGGTGTTGGCCGAGACTGTCGCGGGCATGAATGCAACATCGAAAGGATGGCGGGGCGTGCTGGCACCGGTATCCGATTTGTCGGTCATCATGCCCCTCCATCGCACGGCGCCAGTTTTTCAGGCCGGTGACAGCATTTTCACAGGTTTGGATGGGACATTGCTGCCTCATAGAGCGTTCGCGCCAGAGCAGCCAGCATGGCTCACTCTCGGCAGCGCCGGCACGGGTTCCGGCAAGTCGGTTCTCTTCAACCGCATGAATTTCGACCTGATGGCATATCGGTCAGGCAGTGAGCTGCCTTTCATGATGATCGCGGACGTGGGCGTTTCATCGAGCGGCTGCATGAACCTGCTGAAAGAGCTGTTGCCTCCAGAAAGGCAGAACGAGGTTTTGTACGTTCGGCCCAAGAACACGGCCGAGTGGGCGGTCAATCCATTCGATATCTCGCTTGGGTCGCGCAGTCCGCTCGACCGTGAGCGGGTATATCTGAAAAACTTCCTGCTGACCGCGATCCCGATGAAAGAGGATCTACTTCCCGAGCTGATGACGCGCATCATCTCGCGGGTGTACGAGGTCAAGAGCGATCTTAGTATCGATTCACGGCCGAACAGGTGGCAAGCGAACCTCGATCCGGTCCTGAACGACGGCGCTGCCGCCGCAGGCATCGTTCTGAGCGACAAGACGCGGTACTGGACGCTGGTGGACGAGTTTATGAGGCGCGGCCAGCCTTCCATGGCAGCAAGAGCGCAACGCTATGCAGCGCCTCGCTTCAAGGATATTGCGACGATCATCGCCGAACCTCAGATGAAAAAGGATTTCGGCGAGGAAATGCTGGAAAAGCTGCAACGCTATCTGGAAGCGCTGGAAGCCGCTTATCCGATGTTTGCAAGCCATACGACCATGGAGACGGGGGCGGCTCGCGTTATGGCCGTCGATCTTCAAGACCTTTTGACGGTCGGCTCGCTCAATGACGAATTGAGCAGAAAAAACACGCTGATGTTCCTCATGACCCGCCAGTTGTTCATGGCGAAGATCGCTGGCGACAAGGATGACATCCGCGCCATGACATTCCCGCAGGACGAGGCTATTCGTTCGCTCTACGAGGAATATTGGACGAGGCAATTCCAGACGATTGCCGAAACGCCGAAGCGATTGATGATGGACGAGTACCATCTGACCGGCACAATCGATACCATCAACGAGGTGGTTTGGCACGATTGCCGCACCGGCCGTAAGTGGAACCTTGAGGTCTGCTTGGTCAGTCAGGAGCTAGGCGACTTCCGTGGCCTCACCTCTCAGGCCACGACTATCATGATCCTGAACTCGGATTCGCAGGAAGCCCGCAGGAAGATCATCGAGGAGCTTGGTGGCACCGAGGCCATTGATAAAGCCCTGACGACTCATGTGAACGGCCCTGATCCGTCAGACCCGTCGAAGGGCGCGAACGTGCTTGTCATGTACAAGCTGCGAAACGACGAGAAGCGATGGGTGATCTTCAACAATGCTCTTGGATTGCGGATGCTTTGGGCTCTGTCCACGAAGGCAGAGGATCGGGCCGTTCGCGACGAAATCTATCGCCGCGTACCCTTGGATCGGGCGCTCGACATCCTCGCCCGGCGCTTTCCAGAGGGCACCGCAATTTCGCGCTGGAACGAGATCGCGCGCTCGAAGAAGCGGAATAACGTCTCGCTGGCGAAGGTGCTTGCCGATGAGGTCATGCAGTACGATGCGCAGTATTCCTATCAGCAGGCGGCGGAATGAGTTTTGAGCCCTTGCATTTCACAACGAAAACCAAATCTGGTATGTTGTGAAGAGGAGAAGGTTGTAGTATTACCGAAATCGAGTAATCGCCCCCGTTACAGGGATGAAAGGAGATGGGAATGAGCGGAGTCAGCACGGCTTTGACGGCTGTAAAGGACAGATATTACGGTGCACTCGCAACTGCGAGTGTTTCCTACTTTGCATTGACGACATGGGCGTTCGCTCAGGGTGCAGACCCCAAAGCGCCGCTGGATTTTCAGAAGCAGGCGCAGTCGGCCGCAAGCAGCTCCCGCTTGAATCCAGACGACGCGAAGGAGGGTTTGAACAATCTCGGTTCGACCTTCCTGTATGGTGGCAGCGCGCTGTCCATCATGTTTGCGCTCTATTCCCTCTACAAGTGGTGGGATGCGGTCAACAACGAGCAGAGCCGGCACAGTGCCGGCGGATCGTTCATGGCAGCGTGTATCGCTGGCGTGATCGGCATTGTCGGTATCTTCGTTGGTTGGGTCCAGTCCGTTGCTCTCGGCGGCGGTAGCTAATCCAAGGCTCGATGACTGTAAGTGCAAGGAGAAGCCCCGGTGAAAGCCGGGGCTTTTTTGTTGATGCATGAGGCAAAAAAAGAGAGCCGCGATCTGATCACGGCTCTCTCATGGATAGGCGATGCTTGGGAGGATCGCGCCTATCAGGTGTTCATGCATTTGGCGTGGCACTCGCTAACCTTGACGGGGGACCAGCGTTCGGAGGCTGCGCCTACGGCGGCAGCTTCGGCCTCGACTATGGATTGCGTCAGCCGGGTGCGCTGTTCGTACAAAGCCTCGACGGGTGCAACATGCTCGTTGATGAAACGGTCGTCAACTTCGGGAAACTCGCGGAGCCAGTGACGCATTTGAATGCCTTTCCATTCGCCTCTATATAAGCTACAGATAGTTATCTTTTCATCCGAAACCAAAGTCAATATAAGTGACAGATAGTGATCTAAAAAAATCCGCAAAGGGTAGGGCGTTGTCGCCTTGGCAGGCGCGCGCCCATGCCGCAGGGCTTCAGCAAAAAGTTTTGGCTGAGATCACCGGCAAGACCGAGATCAATGTGAGCCAGCAACTTCGCGGAATGTACGGCGGTAAAGGCGAGCCGCCTCGGTATGTCGTGGCGACGATTATCGCGTGGGAGCTGATGACGCTCGATCAGCGCGAGGAATGGCTTGCGCAGCTCGGCAGCAAGGGAACTCTGCCGTCGCAGCACTTCACGCGCTCAAACGTCATGGAGCGCTTCCGTGCCGCCGTGAGGGCGCGTCGGGAAGAGCTGTCGTTGTCGCGCGAGCAGATTGCGAATGCCATCGGCACCACGCGACGAGCCATCAAGGATTTTGAGGATGGCGGTGACGTTTCGATGTCGCTTGCGGCCAAGATCGCGGAATCTGTTGGTCTAAGCATTGGTGTGGTCGATACGGCGACCGCGAGCGGCATTGCGGGCGGTTCGGCCGTGGCCAGAGATAACGACACCTATGAAATCTCAGATTCCCTCCCCGACGATCTGGAGGGTGCATGAGCGACGACAAGCTGAATGTGCTTCTCTACGACCGGCAGGTAGGGACACTGGAGCGTTCCCGTGAAGGCATCAATTTCACCTATGCGAACACATGGCTTGAGGACGTTCGGAGCGGCCGAGGCGGGCACGCCTTGTCCATCTCCATGCCCCTCCATGAACGGGAGCATGGGCCAAGGGTTGTCGAACCATTCATAGCCGGACTTTTGCCTGACAGTGCGGTTCATCGGCGCAAAATCGCTGAGAGTTTCGGGATTGATCCGGGGCACGAGAGCGATTTTGAGTTTCTTCGGAAGATCGGCCGCGATTGCGCAGGTGCAGTGGTTTTCACTGATCCCAACGATCCCTATGCAGATATTCGAGAGCCGCCAAAGCTAAAGCGGCTTTCAGATGGGGAGCTGGCGCAATATCTGCGCGACCTTCCGATCCGGCCGCTGGTCGATGATCCAGAGACCGGCACGCGTCTCTCATTGGCGGGCGTAAACGATAAGACGGCTGTCGTCATTTCCGGTGGGATTGTGTCGCTGCCCCTGAACGGTTTTCCGTCCTCGCATATCCTGAAGGTGGATATTGCCGGGCTTAAGGACTCGATCAGGACGGAGCATTTCTGCCTTCGGCTTGCTGATGCCTGCGGAATCCGGGTGCCGAAGTCCTCGATCCATCAGGTCGAGGATGTGGTCTATATGCGGGTGGCGCGGTATGACCGCCGCTTGCAGATGCGGGAGAATGGACCTGCATTGCTGATCCGCGCCCATCAGGAGGATATGTGTCAGGCGCTCGCGATCCATCCCGAGTCGAAGTACGAGGATAACCGCTATAGCCCCGGCCCCGGCTGGAAAGACATGGCCGAAGTCATGAAGATGATGGAGCGCCCGGCCGTCGATCAGGCAGGTTTGCTCGATAGGGCGCTTTTTCAGTATCTATCCGGCAATCCTGATGCACATGGGAAGAACTATGCCATCCGCTATTCGCCGGGCGGGCAGATGGCATTGTCGCCGCTCTACGATCTGAACAATCAGGCGGCGTTCGCAGTCAACTACAAGAACGTCAAGCCTCGTATGGCGATGGCAATTGGCCGGGATCGAGACTCCCCCGACAAGGGCGAATTCTGGCGAACCAGAGTCACACGGGATCATTGGGCCGACTTCGCGAAAGACGTGGGAATGCCGGCAGCGCACGTCTTGAAGAAGCTCGATGAGATGACAACGCGGATCAGCGCCGCCGTGACGACATTGCGCGAGGAATTCCGTCACACGCTCGCCGACACTCCGCTACTCGATGTGGTCGTGGAGGACATTGTGGGCCGCGCTGACGCGGTGAAGCACAATCGGCCGGAGCCAGAGCGCCAGCAGTTCCGAACGCCTTCCAGCGGCCCGTCTATGGGAATGTAACCCGTATAGCGGGGAGAGCCTTCTCGATGACAGGGCGCACCTGGCTCTCAGGGTAGCGCCGCCGGGTTATTTGGAGGTCGCGCGCTGCCGCACGAGGCCGTCAATTTTTCGCTGCGCCTCTGGCGACGGATTCTCAATGCCGGATATGCCGTGCGCGGCGGCTTCCGCGCCCGATGCGAAGACCTCAATCGTGGGCGCGTAGCTCCAGACTGACATATCGAGGTTATGTGCGTGAACGCGCAGAGCGAGAAGGTGATCGCGGTCATGCGTCAGCAGCCACCCCCCGCACAGGCACCCGTCGCGCTGGTGGCACATGAAAAGGGCCATCGGCTGAAACGGTGTTTCGGCATCGTAGGCCGGGAGCTTCGCGTACTCGTCCCCATGCCAAATACCAGCGGGCACGTCTCTGCGATAGGGGCAAGTCCCGCAGGGAACCTTTGGCGGTTTCACAGGCAACTGATCCTCATGCATTTTCTTGGATGCGGCGCTCCTGCGCCTCGATGGCGGATCGTCTTTCCGCTGGCTCGATCTCGTAGAGAGCCAAGCGGATCATGAGAACATTCAACTCCGGGTCATCCAGCTCGATAGCGCGTTTGGCCAGATCACGGATGATCGGGATTGTCAGGTTCACCGCTCTGACCAACGGCCCCGGCGCGGGGTGGCCTTGGATCAGCTCGCGCAAGAGGTTCGGCAAGTGGCTGTCGAACTCCATGTTCTGCATCATCCCCTCCGGGTGCTAGTTGGGGCCGACCGGATTATGCGGCGAGCATGAACCTTCGACCGGCGCAACGTTTCCATGCGCCCGTTGATCATCTCGATCATGCGAGCAGCGGCGGCTTCCTTTGTGTCGAATGCGCCGAAATTGTCGTCCATTTCCATCACGCGAAGTTCGTCAGGATCAACGCCAACAGCGATAGCGTAAGTGGTCATTTTGGTGCACCTCCGGGCGGTTGTTGGAATCAGGCCAGTCGTTCGAAGCGATAGCCGGTCGAGTGGTATTCGCTCGGGCTTGCGGTGGTGAGGTAGCGATCATTCCAATCCGCTGCACCAGCGATGGCGAGATCGACTGGACCGTTGATGCGCCGGGACATGCGCCCGGCCTTGGCGCGGGCAGCGCTGTCACCGGACAGGCGGGCAAAGGTAATGTCCGGCGATTCCGCAATCACACCTTCGTCATCACCGCGATAGGCATGGAACTCAAACTGCTGCATCTTTGCCTCCGGCGTTAGTTGGAAAGGTCAGCGGGGTCAGCATAGGGCCGACCATGAATGTATATGACGCGCCGCCCCTCCCGCTCTGCCTTTACACCAACAGAAAGAGCGTTCCTCTGCGCTTCTAAGAGCATATCGTCAGGGGCGATCTGTTCTTCTTTAAGGGGCATCTTCGCCATTTCGGCCTCCGGGCGTTATTTGGAATTTCGAAGGCACCGAATCTTTCCGGTCTCGGTGACGACAAATTCACCTTGGCCGCACAGTCGCGGGTCGGGTTGCCGTACACCGTCGCCGCTTATATCCAAGCGGCGCTCACCCGATTGGCAGGCAGCTACAGTGAGGCCAAGCATGATGACGTAGATTAACTTGGCCATTACGACCCTCCGGGTGTTGGTTTCTGTACGCCATCGAGCGTGCCGGCATCTCGCGCCATCTCTTCGGCGGTGCCCCACGCATCCTCCCTGTCATCCGTGTAGTAAGCGATAGCCTCGGCACGCTCGCGCGACAGGTTCGGGAGAGAGATGCGATACTCGCCATCTCGCTTGCTGACGGTAAGGCCAAGGGCGCGCACCGCGCTGAAAAGGGCTTTGTCATTCCGTGTCGGGATGGCCAAAGCGTCAGAGATAATCTTGGCGACGGTCATGGGTTCTCTCCGGGCGGGCGACATCAATTTAGCGTCCTTGCGGCCATCTGAGCGACAACGGGGTTGCCGGGATCGGCAAGAGGCACGTCAAATCCGAAGAGCGATCCGTTGAGCATTGCCTGTGCCTGCACGGCGGTAATCTCATGTGCCTCATTCCAGAGGGCAACAGTCATGCCCTCTGGCATAGGCCAGTATCCCTTGACCCCGCGCTTCACGAGAACAGGTTCGCCAACCGGGGAGACCGCCGCAGCTATCTCAGGGAGATCGGCAAGAACATCTTTCAATTCGCGCATAGTGGTGCCTCCAGACGCTAGTTGGATTTCTCGCGCCGGTCGCGGCGCAGCTCCTGCTTGATGTACAGATCAGCCAGATTGAAATGGGCAGTGGCGGCTTGTTCGTCACCTTTCAGGCGCATCATCTTTGCGGCCCACAGGTTCATATCAGCGGCTCGCTTATAGTCGGCAGACGTGGGCATCATTTCATCTCTCCGCTGGACAATTCGTCAGCGGCGATCTTGGCCGCTCTCTTCGCTGTCTCGACTGAACCAAACCGACGCGGCGTTCCGTCCTTGCGGCACAGCCGCTTTCCATCAAGCTCGATCTCAAAGAGGGTTCCATACTTCCGCATGTTGGGGCGGGGGATCACTTGGATGGAGGGGCTTTCCTGCGAGGGCATGAACATCTCCGGGCGGTTGTTGGAATCTAAGCTGCCGTCACTTCGTCGTCAGGCTCATATGGAATTTCGAAGCCATAGGAAGCTTCGAAGATCGATGCGAACTCCTGCGCTTGGCGTGCTTGGAGATCGAATTGCTCCGCCAGCCGTCGAGCCGCCTCGCCGGTCGGGAACAAGGCTCCCTCTGGCGGCGTCTGGAGTTTGGCGAGCTTCTGAAACTCCTCTACATGTGACGCGAACCGCTCCGCAGCTACACGGCAGATATTGGCCAGCGTTGAAGCCTCGGTGTCATTGATCGGCTTCTTTGCAAAACCCATGGGTATATTAGCCATTCTCATTCTCCCTTCGGGCGATTGGTGGAACTCAGTGTGGGCAAAAAGCGCGTTGCTCTGCTACCTGCTCGGCAGCAACATCACGTGCGGCCTGTCGCGATAGCGCAACCGATTTCGGATCGGCCAGCACGAAAGGCAAGGCGGCTTCGACTTGACGGCAAAGCTCGGAGAAGGCTTCATCACACAGGCCCGGAGACTGCCATGGTTCCCCGAAGCTGCAAGCGCCGTGAACATAGCTTTCAACCACAATGCCGAGGTCGTCGAGCGTGAAGCCCGCTTCCATTTCGGACTTCATTTCGACCGCGAGCTTCTTGATGAAAGGGTGCATGGCTGCGCCTCCCGGTGGTTGTTGAAATTATCGAAAAGCATCCCACAGGCACTCCCCGGTGCGGGTTGCCTGAACCTCCTCCTTGTAGGTGCGGAGATCGTCATGGGTCGTACCGATGGCGTGCGCGCGATCTTCGCTCAGTAGATATTTGGCGCGCTTCTTTGCAGCGGCCAATCCATACTCAAGGTCGGTGCAGATATCGCAACCATCGGCGTCTTTCAGTACCACGTCATATTCGGCCATTTGTGCCTCCGGGCGGCTGTTATAGAGGAGATGGCAGCTTACGCCGCCATCTCAATCTTGTCGGAGAGTGGGCGAAGAACCTCGTTCCAGATCGCATCGCAGGTGTCGTTCGAGCTGTAGTCCGAGACGACATCGTGGCCATCATTGCCGTAAATCAACTGGAACCATCCAGCTTTTACGCCGTCCTCGGTGCGGATTACGATCACGTCCTCGTCGGTGGAGAAGAGAGCCGCGAGAATTTCGGCCTTATTCTCGGAACGCTTTACCGGCCAGTCCTCGCCGTCCGAAACCGAAATCACAAACCCGCGCTTGAGGCAGGCAGTGACGAGGGCAACGGACATGCGCTTCTCTGCCTTGAGGCGGCGTGCAAGGGCGCGTTCGCCGCGATCCTCTGCGGCGTTGATGGCGCTGTCGAAACCAGTCTTCATGGCTATCTCCGGGCGTTGGCTGGAAGGCCAGTTGGCGCTTCACGCTTTCAGTTCCAAAAACCTATTCCAATATTATAAGTACGTCAATGGGTAATTCCAAAAAATAGTTCCAAATATAATTTTCATGCGACGGATTTCATGCTATCCAAAGGTCATGTCACAAGCTGAACCTATCAAATACGGGTACGCTCGCGTCTCCACGGACGATCAGAAGCTTGATCTGCAACTGGACGCACTTGCGCGCGCTGGCGTGGAGCGCGAGCGGGTTTTCACGGATGAAGCAAGTGGGGCGCGGATAGCTGATAGGCCGGGCCTGAAGGCCGCATTCGAAACGCTGCGGCCCGGTTCAAAGCTCGTAGTATGGAAGATCGACCGGCTAGGGCGCAATTTGTCCGAACTGATCCAGACTGCCGATCTTGTGCGTAAGAAGGGGGCGGAACTTGTGTCGCTGACGGAAGACATCGACACGTCAAACGCTTTCGGCAAGGCGATGTATCACATGATCGGCGTGTTCGCGCAGCTTGAACGCGACATGATCGTGGAGCGCACCAAGGCCGGTGTCGCCGCCGCAAAAGAGCGCGGGAAAATTCCGGGCCGTCGCTCGCCGCTTACCGCCGAGAAGCGCTCCGAGATCGTGAGGCACATGCTCGACGGGCTGTCATTCGAGCAGATTGCACCGCTGGTCGGTGTGAGTAAGTCCACCCTCTACAACCATGGAGACGATCTGCGGGCCGAAAGGGCAGTGATCGAGGTTGAAGAACTGAATTCCAACCAAGGCTGAAATCATCGAGATCATCGAATAGGCAGTTCCTATGAAGGCTCCAGAAAGATCAACGACGATTGCAATAGCTGCCGCTGACTATCGCGTCACGCATCTGGAAATCGTCTGCTGTGGCCGTGCCGTTTATAAACGAATTGAGGAATTGCCGGCGTCTGTGAAGGGACTGACATTAGAACAGATAGCGCCGAAACTGACCTGCGAAGTGTGCGGAAACCGCGCGAGCGTTTCGCGCATCGGCTACTGGAAACACGGTCAGCGACGGCTACCGACTGAATAAGGCACGATGCCGATGGGCGCAGCGAAGCAGATAGTTCGAGGTATGGGGACGCTGCCGCATGTAGGAGAGCATCCGGGGACTCGCCTTCTGCTCTACTGGATCGCGGCAGGCGCGCTGGCGGGTGGGATAAAGGGCGGGTTCGTCGGCATCCTTGGCGGAGCCGCCATCATGATCATGGGCCTTGGACCGCTATATCTGTGGGGAGCCTACGACCGGGCAAGGATCAGCGACCGCATCTCCAACCCTCATACCGCAGGCGGTTCGTCTGCGGGATCGGGGTCTTCCTCGTAGGCGAGGGCTTGATTGCGGGCGACCTCTTCCAGAGCCTTGTAAACGGCGCGAGACGCCCATCCCGCAGACACGGCCATATCGACCAAATCGCGCGCAGCAAGGTCAATCGCTTCTTGGCATTCAAGGCCGTAATCAGGATTGTCAGGTGCATGTCTTGGCGGCGAAATATTCATGCGCTCCTCCCGTGATCAGTCAGCATAACCGCAAACGCACGGCCCGTCTTCGCGTTCCGCTTGACTCAATACGGTGCGAGAACATAATGGGAACGAAATCCTAGCCAGCACCCCGAGGCTTTCTATGAAAACCGCCGACATGTTGGCCGTCGAGCCAGTTTCCGTTTCCCATGTCTTCCGAGAGATCAGGACGGCGGGCCTTCGGGTTTCAGCGGGTTTTCCATCTCCCGCAGGGGATGACATTGAAGACCCGATAGACCTTATCGCTTGGATGGTACGCCATGAACACGCGACTTTTTGGTTTCGTGTGAGCGGCAACAGTCTTTGCCGAGCAGGCATCCTTGACGGCGATTTCGTCGCAATCGACAGAGCGGGGAAGGTGCAGCCAGGTCGCACGGTTCTTGCGCTTCATAATGGCGACCTC
>NIZD01181407.1:0-14820 GCA_003182575.1 Pseudois nayaur | reverse complement strand
TCATGGCAAATAGATGGGGAAACAATGGAAACAGTGTCAGACTTTATTGTGGGGGGCTCCAAAATCACTGCAGATGGTGATTGCACCCATGAAATTAAAAGAGGCTTGCTCCTTGGAAGAAAAGTTATGACCAACCTAGACAGCATATTAAAAAGCAGAGACATTACTTTGCCAACAAAGGTCATATAGTCAAAGCTATGGTTTTTCCAGTAGTCATGTATGGATGTGAGAGGTGAACTATGAAGAAAACGGAGCACCGAAGAATTGATGCTTCTGAACTGTGGTGTTGGAGAAGACTCTTGAGAGTCCCTTGGACTACAAGGAGATCCAACCATTCCATCCTAAAGAAAATCAGTCCTGAATATTCACTGAAAGGACTTATGCTGAAGCTGAAACTCCAGGACTCTGATCACCTGATGTGAAGAAGTGACTCATTTGAAAAGACCTTGATGCTGGAAAAGATTGAGGGTAAGACAGGAAGGGGATGAGAGAGGATGAGATGGTTGGATGGCATCACCAACTCAATGCTCATGAGTTTGAGTAAACTCAGGAGTTGGTGATGGATAGGGAAACCTGGCATACTATAATCCATGGAGGTCGCTAAGTGTCACACACAACTGAGCAACTGAACTGAATTGAAGATCACAGTTTTTTCAATAATCCTTCAGTTCAGTTCAGTTCAGTCGCTCAGTCATGTCTGACTCCTTGTGACCCCATGAATTGCAGCATGCCAGGCCTCTTAGAGATGTAATTTTTTTTTTTTTTCGTACTCTGTTCCAAGTCGTCATTCTTTCTAGCAGTTATGCTGCTGGTCTTCTTGCTACACCCCAAGAGAGCTTCAGCACTAACTGAAACAGGTCTTGTGAATGGGGTAAACGGAAGCCTCCCCAGGCTAAAATGGCATCAATTTTCAAAGTTCCCCCAAAATTTCTAAAGTTGCTTTTTGTATCTTTGGTGAATTCAAGAGTTATAAATGTTTCGTTTCACAGTTTTGCCCAATTTTATCATTGCTTTCTGTCAAGAGGATTTACCTTCCTTCTTACTTCTTCTATCAAAAAGTCCAGAACTCTGGAATAAAACTGTGTATCTTTGGAATCCCAGAAAATTGATTACTAATGGGAAGAAATCTGGAAAATATCATTTTACTACAAAATAAAATAAAGATCAACAACCTTGAATTTGGACCTTTTGATTGAATAGTAACAAAAACTAATAGTTAAAAAAATATTTTCATTTGGGAATTAAGATAACTGGGTTCTGGTTCTGATGTTGCCGCCCATGAGTTGCCAATCCCAGTGCACTGGTTCAACTAGCTGAGCCATGCATTTCTCAGCTGTCAAGCAGAAGTCCCTGTCAGGGTCTTTCTAGGTCTAATATTTGAGCTTCATATGAAAACAGCAAAAAATAACTGAAATATACTTAAAAGACCACAGTGATAATGAAAATAAAGCAAGCATGTTGCACTATAATGCCCACAGCCACTTTGGTTAAACACAGTAGTGATCACGGACTTGTCTTAGCACACATTCAGAGAATGTGAATATGTCACTAGAGTTTTGACATGATCGTATAATCAAAATCTGATCCCTTGGACAGCAAGGAGGTCAAACCAGTCAATCTTAAAGGAAATCAACCCCGAATACTCATTGGAAGGACTGTTGCTGAAGCTGAAACACCAGTATTTTGGTCATCTGATGTGAACAGCTGACTCACTGGAAAAGTCCCTGATGCTGGGAAAGATTGAAGGCATAAAGATAAGAAGGCATCAGAGGATGAGAGGGCTGGATGGCATCACCATGACCAATGCAATGGACATGAACTTGGGCAAATTTCAGGAGATGGTAAAGGACAAGGAGCCCTGGCATGCTGCAGTCCATGAAGTCCCAAAGAGTCAGACACAGCTGGGCAGTTGAGCAACAACAACATAACCAAAATGCTCAACCAATGGCCTGCTTGATAATATAAATAATAACTAAGTAACCAAGGCCTAAGCACACAGATAACAAGTATAACATGTGTTTGTTCATCTAAAGACAAGGCTTCAAATCTCAGCTCCCTGCTTAGTAACTGTGGGTGAGAATCTTTAATCATTCTAGGCCTCAAGTTCTTCATCTAAAAAATGAGTATAAAATCATATATCACTATAATAGCTAAGAGGATTAAAACAGACATAGCATTTCAAGTTCACAGCGGAGTGTGGCACATAAATGCTCTATAAATAATGGTAGGTATAATTATTTCATATCGCCAGGGTTTGCTCTGAGTTGGCAATGGAGGTGACTATGTGCATAAAGGTGGAAAGCCATACCAGATCCTCATTCCTTTGCCTAGACTGATGCTGGGATAAGTTATGCTAGGAAAGCCCTCCATAAACTAAATATCAGTACCTGTTATAAGCCTCACAACCCTATAATGTGGAATTGGGAAGGTACAATGGGATGAGGTGGGAGGGGAAGTAGGAAAGATGAGAATTGAGCAGCCAGTGAAGAGAATTCCACAGAGGGCCACTGATTTGCTTCAGGTGGTGGAAGGAATAAAGTGAGAATCTGTGAGGGTGACAAGAAGCACATAAGGAGCACAGAGGAGACTGGTTCTGCCTAAGGCTACCTCACAGGTCCCATTTCAGAAACTAAAGTCTTCTCCCTTCTCTCTTTCACAGCCCCAAGCATCTATATGTCCCAATGACTCATTGTTTTCTCTTCTTTATCAGCAAAATATGCAGTTTCACTCCTCCACCTTGCCTCCCAAATTGGTCCCAAGCCCAGAGATTTCCCAAAACTGTGCCTCATTTATCCCCCTTGGCAGGCGTCCCTAAAGGTTCTCTGGCTGTTCTCAGGCTGACATGTTGGTGACCATATTTACCCACTATGGTGTGTGTTGTTTTCTGATGTATGGGCTTTTCTTCCGAGGCTCTAGGAAACAGCCTCTCCAAGCGACTCATTAGGATGTTAGGGGTTATGTTGATTCTCAAAACTGACAAAGTCAGTTGTGAGAATCAGGTATGGTTCACTCAGGCTTCATATGATGTTCTTGCCTCTGCCCATCCCCAACTTCATCATGAGGTTGCAGCAGTTTGAAGAATCATAGCTGCATAGCATCTCAGAGAGAGGGAGCAAACGACTATTATTTCCTCTGTCTCTCTATAAAGAAAAAAATCCCCATTACCACATTTCCTTGAAAACGTATCCTTTTCTGAGCCTATTCCTGTGGTCAGAGAGATGCCATATACCAACTGACTATAGCCTGCATTCTTAAACTGACCCCTTGCAAATTCCTCAAAATTTCATGTCTACATGAACCTTCTGGGGATCTTGCTAAAATAGACTCTGAATCAAGAAATTTGGAGTGGTGTCTGAGATTCTGCATTTCTAGCATCCCAGGAAACACTGATGGCCTACATTTTGACTACAGAGAAATAATGGCTATATGGACTAAATATGGAAGGGTTATAAGCTTCCTAAAAATGACAACTTGTTTCTATTCACCATTGAATAGAGCCTATAATACTACTCTGGTAGCTCAGACAGTAAAAAGTCTGCCTGCAGTGCAGAAGACCCAGGTTTGATTCTTGGGAAGATCCCCTGGAGAAGAGAATGGCAACCCACTCCAGTATTCTTGCCTGGAGAATCCCAAGGACAGAGGAGCCAGGTGGGCTACAGTCCGTGGGGTCACAAAGAGTTGGACATGACTGAGCAAACAACACACTTATAATACTAACAGTACATAATAGGTATCCTCTAAGTATTTGTTTAATTTTGAAGAACTATCTTCCAAAAATTGGGAAATTGATGACTAGCCAGGTAACAGAACTTCTCTGAGCACAACTGTTAACCTTTGAACCTTTCCAATATTATTTAAAATACCCAATAGATTCTGAAAGCCCAAACTGAATAAGTGATATAATACTTGCACTTTGAAATTGGAAAGTTAAGTAATTCACATTTCCTTGAGAATTTTCATAAGAAAACAGCTCAACAGCCTTCCTGAGACATCAATAATTAAACAGAGGAATATCTTTTCCAGGTATACACATTTTTGCAATTAGAAGTATTACATACAAAGGTTATTGAATGTTTGAGCCTCCAAGAAAAACTGCAATAATTTTTTGCAAACTTAAAAAATTGAATATAGTTAACTGTACATTATATGAGTTACAAGTATACAATACAGTGATTCACAACTTTTAAAGATTATACCCATTTATAGTTATTATAAAATATTGACTATATTCCCTATGTTGTACAATATTTCTTTATGGCTTATTTTATACTTAATGGTTTGTACCTCTTAATTCCCTTCCCCAGACTTTCCCTCTCCTTTTCTATCTCTCCACTGGTAACCACTAGTTTGTTCTTCATATCTGTGAGTCTGCTCTTTTGTTATATATACTAGTTTGTTGGGCTTTTTTTTTTTTTTTTTTGACTCCACATATAAGTGATACCATACAATATCTGTCTTTGTCTGACTTATTCTGCTTATCATAGTGCCTTCCAAGTTCATGCATGTCATTGCAAATGGCAGTTTCATTCCTTTTTATGGCTGATTAGTATGCCATTGTATATACATTACCTACCACATCTTCTTTACTCATTCATCTGTTGATAGATTCTTAGGTTTCTTCCATATCTTGGCAATTATAGATAACGCTGCTGTGAACATTAGAGTAGGTGTATCTTTTCAAATTAGTGTTCTTTGGCTATATACCCAGGAGTGGAATTATTGGGTCATATGGTAATTCTATTTTTAGTTTTTAGAGAAATCTCAACACTGATCCACAGTGTCTGCATCAATTTACAGCCTCACCAACAGAGTGCAAGGGTTTCCTTTTTTCCACATCCTTGCCAACACTTGGTATTTGTGTTCTGTTCATTCTGACAGATGTGAGGTGATATCTCATTGTGGTTTTGATTTGCATTTCCCTAAAGATTAGTGATATTAAGAATCTTTTCATGTGTTGTTGTTCATCTGCATTTTCTCTTTGGAAAAATTCTATTCAACTATTTTGCCCATTTAAAAATCATGTTGTCTTTTCAGTGTTGAGTTGAGTGAACTGTTTATGTTAGATATTAACATGTTATTGATCGTATCATTAGCAAATATTTTCTCCTATTCAGTAGGCTGATGGTTTCCTTTGCTGTGCATAAGCTTTTAAGTTTAATTTGGTCCCGTTTGTTTATTTTTGCTTTTATTTCAGTTGTTTTAGGAGACAGATCCCCTCCAAATATTACTATTATTTACATTAAGACTGCTTTGCCTATATTTTCCTCCAAGAGTTTTATAGTATTTAGCTTTACATTTAGGTCTTTAATTCATTTTGGGTTTATTTTTGTATATGGATTGTATGTATATTGTTGCATTTTATATATGTACTGTTTAATTTGGTTTGATGATATTTTGTTGAGAACTTTTTGCATCTATGTTGATCAGTAATACTGACCTGTAATTTTCTTTTTTTTGTGATAACTTTGTCTACCCTCCTACCCCTTTTGTTGTGGCTCCTTCTTTATGTCTTTTGCTTTAGGTCTTTTTCATTGATGGTCATCTGCAGATAGTTGTGATTTTAGTGTGCTCATGAGAGGAGGCAAGCTTACAGTCTTTCCAACTTTCCATCTCAGCTATCTCTTTGCAAACTTTTTAACATGCCTTCTCATACAGGATAAGGATAAGCGGCTTGTGAAAATGACAAATTATCCAAATTATTTTGAGAAGGCGAGCAGAAGTATCCTGCTTTAGAAGATGTCCTATGTGTCCCAGCAGTGCTCTCCCCTCTTGTCACCAAGCTATTTGCTCTACGGGTTCCCCCTAGGGAGGCTATATGGGTCATTCCATTGTAGTGGGCTGGCTATGGGGGTGGTCTGATAGGCTTGTTTGAACCCTAGTGCAGTCGGTTGCCAGGCCCTGCAGATAAACTAGCTGTTAGTTAACAGGGTCTGGTCATGAGACGACTGGCTGCAGAACCCCAGGGGGTACCAGGGCTAGTGTTATCTCACTGGTGGGTGGAGTCAGGGTCCAGAAGACTCCAGAGTTGTTGCCTTCCCCCTAATGGGTGGAGGGTGCAGGTCCTGGGGTGTATGTCAAATTACTAGCAGGTAGAGCTGGATCCTAGAGACTGATTGCAGGGCCGAGGGTTCCCAGAACTGGTGTCAGATCACTGGGGGTAGGAGAGGCGGGGCTGGGGAAGGAGAGCCTGGTTCCTGACATAGTTGGGTATGGGGTCTTCAGTGTCCCAAAGCTTGTGTTGGTCTGCTAGTGGTCCCAGGGTAGGGTCTGGCCTGCTGTGAGTGGGCTGAATCCTCAGGCTGAGTGATTGCGGTTTTCTTGAATCTGTTGTCTGCCCCCTGGTGGGTGAGGCTGGTTTAGTGGTTAGGGCAGGCTTCCTGGAGGGCAGGACCAATTCCTGCCCACTGGACAGTAGACTTGGGTTTTGGCCCTCTAGTGGGTGAGGCCATGTCTAGATGCCATCGTGGGTTCAGGAAGTCTTTAGGTAACCTGTCCACTGATGAGTTGGGCTGTGTCCCTACCTAGTTAATTATTTGCCCTAAGGGATCCCAACACTGGCACCTATAGGCTGTTGAATGGGACCAGGTCTTGGTGCTAATGAGTTAGAGGGTAGATTGCATGATGGTGTCTGTCTGCACCCTTGTTCATGCAATAGAAAGCTCCAAAATATGGCTGACACCAATATCTATGTTCCCAGGGTGAGCCTCAGCCACCCCCCACTCCACACACCATCACCAACTCAATAATAGACATGTGTTTGAGCAAACTCTGGGAGATGGTGAAGGACAGGGAAGCCTGATGTGCTGCTGCAGTTCATGGGTTCACAATGTGTCAGACACAACTTGGTGACTAAACAAAATCAAAATGTCTATGTCCCCAGGGTGAACCTCAGCCGCACCGCTCCCCGCCCCCTGCAACACACACACCCTACACCCAGTCCCTCCTGGAGACTCTCCAAGACCAAACTACTGCTTTTGGTCCTACCAGATTACCGCTTTTCTCCTGGGTCCTAGTGGGCATGAGATTTTGTGTGCATCTTTTAAGAGTGAAGTCTTTATTTCCCCCGGTCCTTTGGGACTTCCAAAAGTAAGCCCTGCCAGGCCTTCAAAGCCAAATGCTCTGGGGGCCTGTCTTCCCAGTGCAGAACCCTGGGCTGAGGAGCCCAACTCAGGGCTCAGAACTCTCACTCCTGTGTGAGAACCTCTGCAATTATTCTCTAGTTTGTAGTTTGCCCACCTGGAGGTATGGGTCTTGATTCTATCTTGAGTCTGCCCCACATATCCATCTTGTTGTGGTTCCTTCTTTATGTCTTTAGCTTTACATCTTTTTCTTCATGGTCATCTGCAGAGAGTTGTGATTTTGGTGTGCTCATGAGAGGAGGAAAGCTCAGGGTCTTTTCACTCTGCCATCTCAGCTATCTTTTTGGAAACTTTCTAACATGCTTTCTCATATAGGATAAGGATAAGTGGCATGTGAAAATGACACAAATTATCCAAATTCAGATTGAAATATTGAAATGAGATATCCTTTTGTTAATACAATACGTTCTGATTCATTAGAAAATATAAGAGCAGGTGATTTAGATTTGAAAGGACTTATAGTACTTTCTAAGAAGTTTTTCTGAAATAGTTTCACGTCTTCCCAAGTGTTTCTTCCTGTTTGCAGTCCTCAGCAGTAGCTCTGCATTCTGTAGGAGTGAAGACACTTGGATAGATGCCTTCCTGAATTCCATGCATTCGCCCGAGTTGATGGCTCTTGAGAGAAAACATTATCTCCAAATGAAAAACTTCAGATGGAAGACTGTAGAACATAAAAACAAACAAAAAGCCACACTCAGAGTTATGACCCCAGGCATTTCCCAGCTCTATTCCCTAACGAAACAACTTTCTGAAGTTAGAGGGGATAACAGCCATCCTCACATCAGTCAACACTGATGTAAGGCCTCTGTGACCTCCATCCCATTTACCTCTTGCTAGTAGATCTCAGGTGACTGTCAGAGGCTCAGTCAGTTCCTGGGAAAGGACTAATCCCCAAACCCCATTTTCTTATCCCCCTTTTCTTATCAGGGGGAAATGCACTTATTCCTTCTGGAGACTGACTTCCAGAGGTGACAAATGCAAACTGTGTTTTCTCAGTTGCCCCTAAACTCCAATCCTACCTCCTGCCAAGCTCATAGGGTAGAAGGTTCCTCTCTGGCAAGGAAGTTTATGCATGACTGTCTTTTTTCATGGGAGAGGGGTATATAGAACAAGAAAAGAGAAAGCAGGGCACAGATATTATCCTACATTCTTCCCTTCTCCCAGCAGAAAATGTTCAGTACTTCACCTAAAGGAAGTGTAGGGCACAAGACCTATTGTTTTCCCTGGCAATGAAAGGGGAAAAGAGAATCTTGTACCACTTTGGACAATTTTGAAAGCATCAACATAGCCAGTTCTATAGCTGAGGGACTGGAACATACTATGAACAACTTAGAAAACAAGAATCTCAGTAGCTATTGTAAAAAAGTACTGAAATGAACATCAGAATTCTTGTGTGGCTAGGGCATAGAAGCAGCCTAGATGTCCTTTGACAGATGAATGAAAACAGAACTTGTGGTACATATATACAATGTTATTACTCAACTTTGAAAAAGAACACATTTGAGTCAGTCCTATTGAGGTGGATAAACCTAAAGCCTATTCTACAGACTGAAGTAAGCCAGAAGGAGAAAGACAGATATTGTATATTAATGCATGTGTACAGAATCTAGATTGATGGTACCCTTGAATCTATTTGCAGCAGCAATGGAGATGCAGACAGAAAGAACAGACTTGTGGACACAGTGGGGGAGGGAGAGGGTGAAATGAATGGAGACAGTAGCATGGAAAAATATAAATGTCTATATGTAAAACAGATGTGTTGTGCTGTGCTAAATTGCTTCAGTCGTGTTTGACTCTGTGCGACACTGTGGACCATAGACCACCAGGCTCCTCTGTCCATGGGATTCTCTAGGCAAGGATACTGGAATGGGTTGCCATTCTCTTCTCCAGGGGATCTTCCATGTAAAATAGTTAGCCAGTGGGAATTTGCTGTGTGACACAGATAGCTCATCCCAGTGCCCTGTGACAACCTAAAAGGGTAGGATGGGGTGTGAGATGGCAGGGAGGTAGGTTCAAGAGAGAGGGGACATAAGTTTACCTGTGGCTGATTCATGTGGTTGTAAGGCAGAAACCAGCACAATATTGTAAAATATCTTACAATAAAGAAATTAAAAAAAAAATCTTAGTAGCTAAACTGTATACAAAAGTCCAGAAATTGTTGCCTTCAAAGAGATATTTTTCCTGTCAAGTTTTGTGGGAAGACCAGGGGACAGACTTGAAGATAGTCATAAGCAGTAAGTACTCCATATAGAACCCCAAATCCCTAGGTGAAACCAGAACTGTTATAACTCTTGCCTATCCTTGGAAGCAAAGAGAATTTTCCATAAGAATGACTATATATACACACACACACACCTCATTTTTCCCTGCCAGCCAGCCCTGTGCCCCTATATTCTTTTTAAGAACTTTTGCATTTTTGGACTTCCCTGGTGGTTCCAGTGGTTAACACTCCATGCTTCCACTGAAGGGGGCACTGGTTCAATCCCTAGTCAGAGCACTAAGATCCTGCATGTCAAGCAGCACAGCCAGGGGAAAAAAAAAAAAAAAAAAAACATATTTGTTCTTCCTGCACTGTATGTCAGTCTGAACCCATACGATTTGAATGAACCAAAATGGTCACAAAGGGATCAAGCAGAGAGCCCTTCACTGTTTTTAAAAGGCCCTTCCCATGTCTTATCCCCTCTTGATTTTAGACTCAGGAAGTTTCGAAGAATGGTGGTAGCATTCAAAACTAAAGTAGGGAAAGGTTTCTGAATATTCCGTTAGGAAATATACTAGAATTAGGAAATTTTGCTTAGGAAAGGTAATTCTCTGAGCTTATCATGACCTTTGCAATACTGAAAATCTTTCAAGATCTCTAAATAATGGGTTTTAAGAGAGTAGTACAAAATCATTTTTAAAATACTAAGCAATATAGATAACTTAAAAGTATTACAAAGTCATCACTGCAAAGTGATGATTTTCCCCATCCTTTTCATTTCTATGCAAACCTTTAATCTAGGAAATGTTAGTGATTACTAAATGCCTCTCAAGCTTCAGGATACAGGGTGAATAATTGAAGTCATTCATTTATAAGATAAGGCATTAATGAGTAACTATGAAGATCATATAATCGAATTGTGGAAATTAACAACATTTCAAAGTTCAGTTAAATCCCTCTGAGAAGTTCTAGCTTTGCAATTCTAAACAGTTGCTGCTTCCACTTCAAAAAGTAATTCTTTAGCCTTCTCTTTGGTACCTTCCTTGTTACCACACCCCCACCATCCCTACTCCCAGTGCTTTTCTAACAAACAGAGGAAGAAAAAGGAAAAACAAAATAATAACTGTTAAAATTCCAAGGTTTTACTTCAAGCCAAGGCCACATTTCTAAGCAACTTTGATCAGGCAAATTACCTCTAAGTGTCTCAATTTTTCCTCTAGAAAAGTGAAATAATGGATCTGCAAATTTGTAATGGCATTTAGAGATTGAATGAAGCCTACCTGCTGAGATTTCTGTTTCCAGACAGATGGAGTAGACATCCTTTTACTTATTCCTCCTGTTAAGTTGAACTAAAAACAACTAAACTAAAAACAAATATTAAAAGATCTTAAAGGTGATAAGAGGAGGGCAGACCAGCTAGAGACCTTGGCAGCTGAAGAACATAGGTAATGAGTTCTCTGAAGTTTCTCTGCAACTCATTTATTCCAGATTGAATCCTGGAGAAGTAACACCCTACCAACAACATAGATGGGAAAGGAAAAAAAAAAAAAAAGCGTGACAGAAAGCCTGCTCCCTGTGGCCAAAGGATAAGGAAAGGGATAGTCTACAAGGTGATAAACAAAAACAAAAAACCTCAGATAACAACCAGTCTACTCCAGCCAAGCAACACAGAATAAAACAGCAGCCCAATCGCTATGTCTACCAAGAAAGGCCAAGTGGAGAACCTATACACCCATAATTTGGCAGCTTGAAATGAGGGGCTCCAATCCTTTCTCTCTCAGGGTTTATCAGAGGAAGCCTAATGGAGAGTCAGGATTTTCACCAACATTCAGTAGTAACAGGACCACCACAGTCTACAGTGTCAGTGGAAAGCATATGGGGATCCTGAAATCCCACCCTTTCCATCAGTAGCAAGGAGCGTCTCTCCCCTGGAGTATCAGCAGAGTCAGAGGGAAGAACCTGGACTCCAACCTCATTCAGCAGTAAGGTGGTGGTACCCCCGACCTTCATACACCAGAGCACTGTCAGAAGATGCCTGATGCAACATAAGACTTAGATAAGATCTGGAATCTTATAACACACTAAACTGTCTGGGTTTCAATTTTTTAAATTAATGTATTTATTTTATTTGGAGGCTAATTACTTTACAATATTGTGGTGGCTTTCAATTGAAGAAAGTAGGGAAAACAACTAGGCCATTCAGGTATGATCTAAATCAAATTCCTTATGATGATACAGTAGAAGTGATTACTAGATTCAAGGGATTAGATCTGGTAGATAGAGTGCCTACAAAACTATGGATGGAGGTTTATAAATTGTATAGGAGGTGGTGACCACAACCATCTCCCCAAAAAAGAAATGTAAGAAATCAAAGTGGTTGTTTGCGAAGGCCTTCAAATAGCAGAGAAAAGAAAAGAAGTGAAGGGCAAAGAGAAAAAGGACAGATATACCCAACTGAATGCAGAGTTCCAGATAATAGCAAGGAGAGATAAGAACGCCTTATGTGAACAATGTAAAGAAATAGACTAAAACAACAGAATGGGAAAGACTAGAGATCTCTTCAAGAAAACTGGAGCTACCAAGGAAATATTTCATGCAAAGATGGGCACAATAAAGGACAGAAATGGCAAGGACCTAATAGAAGAGATTAAGAAGAGGTGGCAAAAACATGCAGAAGAAGTGTACAAAAAAGCTCTTAATGACTCAGATAACCACAATGGTGTGGACACTCACTTAGAGCCAGACATCCTGGAGTGTGAAGTCAAGAGGGCCTTCACAAGTAATGCTTCCGGAGGGAAGCATTACTATGAACAAAACTAGTGGAAGTGATGGAATCCCAGCTGAGTTGTTTCAAATCCTAAAAGATGATGCTGTGAAAGCACTGCACTCAATAGATCAGCAAATGTGGAAAACTCAGCAATGGATACAGGGTGGTAAAAAGTCAGTATTCATTCCAAACCCAAAGAAAACAATGTCAAAGGCTGTTCAAACTATTGTGCAATTGCAATCATTTCACATGCTAGCAAGGTAATGCTCAAAATCCTTCAAGCTAGGCTTCAGCACTCTGTGAACTGAGAATTTATAGATGTAGAAGCTGGATTTAGAAAAGCCAGAGGAATCAGAGATCAAATTGCCAATGTTCGCTGGATCATAGAGAAAACAGTGGAATTCCAGAAAAACTTCTACTTCTATTTCATTGACTATGCTAAAGTCTTTGATTGTGTGCACCATAACAAACTGTGGGAAATTCTTAAAGAGAAGGGAATAGCAGACCACCTTACCTGTCTTCTGAGAAACATGTATGCAAATCAAGAAGCAACAGTTAGAACCGGACATGGAACAATGGACTGGTTCCAAATTGGGAAGTACATCAAGGCTGTATGTTGTCACCCTGCTTATTTAACTTTTATGTAGAGTACATCATGCAAAGTGCCAGGCTGGGTGACTCACAAAATGGAATCAAGATTGGCAGGATAAATATCAACAACATCAGATATGCAGATGATACCACTCTAGCGGCAGAAAGTGAAGAGGAACTAAAGAGCCTCTTGATGAGGGTGAAAGAGGAGAGTGGAAAACGTTGGCTTAACGCTTTTTTAAACGCTCTCAAAAAAAGTAAAACCATGGCATCTGGTCCCATCACTTCATGACAAATAGATGGGAAAAAAGCAGAAACAGTGTTAGATTTTACTTTCTTGGGCTCCAAAATCATTGCAGATGGTGACTACAGCCATGAAATTAAAAGATGCTTGCTTCTTTAAAGGAAAGCTATGACAAACCTAGACAGCATATTAAAAAGCAGAGACATTACTTTGCAAACAAAAATCTGCATAGTCAAAGCTATGGTTTGTCCAGTAGTCATGTAGTATGGATGTGAGAGTTGGACCATAAAGAAGGCTGAATGCCAAAGAATTGATGCTTTTGAACTGTGGTGTTGGAGAAGACTCTTGAGAGTCCTTTGGAGGTCAAAGAGATCAAACCAGTCCATCCTAAAGTAAATCAACCCTGAATATTCATTGGAAGGACTTTTGCTGAAGCTCTAATATTTTGGCCACTTGATGCAAAGAGCTGACTCATTGGAAAAGTCCCTGATTCTGGAAAAGATTGAGAGCAGGAGGAGAATGGGGTGACAGAAGATGAGATGTTTGGATGACATCACTGACACAATGGACATGAATTTGAGCAAACTCAGGGACATAGAGAAGGACAGGGAAGACTGGTGTGCTGCGTTCCATTGGGTCACAAAGAATCAGACACAACTTATCCACTGAACAACAACAACAAACAAACATACCTGAAATAAATGATTAATAGGAAATCTTAGCAAAGCGATAGAAGACATGAAGAAAAACCAAATGGAAATTCTAGAACTAAAAGAAATAAAATAACTGATATATAAACTCAGTAATGAGTTCAACATCAGAAGGAACAAGGCAGAGGAAAGAGTCAATGAACTTGAATAAAACAATAGAAATTATAGAGAGGAAATAGACTTGAAGAAATGAACAGACTCAGGGATATGTGGAACTATATCAAATGACCCTGATATCACATTTTTAGATAATGATATTTTTAAGCAGATGAAGGTAACAAAATTACTCATACAAAAAATGGCAAAAAGTTTCCTAAATCTGGCCAAAAATGGGAGGTTGGTGAGGTCCAACAGGTTCAAGAAGCTGAGTGAAACTCAACCACAAAAAAAGCCAAAGAAATTGATTCCAAGAGACATCACAGTTAACCTTATGACAACTAAAGACAAAATCCTAAAAGTTGCCAGGGAAATGATGTATCACTTAGAGGAGAAAACTAGAGTACAAATGGCAGTAGTGTGTTTCTCACCAGAGCTCTGGAAGCCAGAAGGAAGGGGCAGAAGATTTAGGTGGCGAAAGGAAAAAAAAAAAAAAAAAAAAGAACTATCAACTCTGAATCTTATACCCAGAGAAATATCCGTTAAGAATGAAAGGAAACTTTAGACATTCTCAGATGAAAAATAATTCAGAGTATATTGCCAGCAGATCTACCTGAGAAGGACAGCTAAGGAAGAGTGCAGACTGCCTGCATTCTGGCAGAGATACAGTCATTGCCAAAGCCAACATGGAGCTCCACTTCTCCCACCTCCTTCCCTGTAGGCAGCAGCAGACCTAAGGTAAGGATGTATCCAGACTCCTCCCCAGACAGCGCTATAAACAGAATGAAAATGATCGAAGAATTCTTGAAATATTAGTAAGGAAGAAAGTCTGCAGAAAAGAGAAAATAAATCAGTTAAGCCTAGGACTTTCCTTCTCCTTGATTTTTCTGAATTGTATTTGATAATTCAAGCAAAAATTATAATATTGTCTAATGTGATTGTTAATGAATATAGAAGAACTATTTAAAACATCTATATTACAAATAGGGATGAGCGAAAGGACCTTCAGTTCAGTTCAGTTGCTCAGTCGTGTCCGGCTCTTTGTGACCCCATGAATCACAGCATGCCAGGGC
>NIZD01181405.1:0-12203 GCA_003182575.1 Pseudois nayaur | reverse complement strand
AATCTCAACATTCAGAAAACTAAGATCGTGGCATCCAGTCCCATCATTTCATGGCAAACAGATGGGGAAACAGTGGCTGACTTTATTTTGGGGGGCTCCAAATCACTGCAGATGGTGATTGCAGCCATGAAATTAAAAGACGCTTACTCCTTGGAAGGAAAGTTATGACCAACCTAGATAGCATATTAAAAAACAGAGGCATTACTTTGTCAACAAAGGTCCATCTAATCTAGGCTATGGTTTTTCCAGTGGTCATGTATAGATGTGAGAGTTGGACTATGAAGAAAGCTGAGCACCAAAGAATTGATGCCTTTGAACTGTGGTGCTGCAGAAGACTCTTGAGAGTCCCTTGAACTGCAAGGAGATCCAACCAGTCCATTCTAAAGGAAATCAGTCCTGGATGTTCATTGGAAGGACTGATGTTGAAGCTGAAACGCCAATACTCTGGCCACCTGATGGGAAAATCTGACTCATTGGAAAAGACCCTGATGCTAGGAAAGATTGAAGGCAGGAGGAGAAGGGGATGACAGAGGAGGAGATGGTTGGATGGTATCACTGACTCAATGGACATCAGTTTGGGTGGACCCTGGGAGTTGGTGATGGACAGAGAGGCCTGGCATGCTGTTCATGGGGTCAGAAAGAGTCTGACACAACTGAGCAACTGAACTGACTGAAGCATAGAATGACAAAGTGAATATACAGTTCTAATAGGGTTATTTTTCCCTGCTTCCGGGAGCATCATGCTGCAGCAGATTATCATTTATTTGAATTTATAACTGACATTGACAAACAACAAAAGTACATGGATATTTGCATGCATTAAATTTTAAAAAATAGAAACATGCTTTAAAATCTAAATTGAAAAATCTGGAAACATCACTTTCATTCTATGGAACAGTAATGAAAGTGGAATGTCATCCTAATTGAATCATTGGTATCATTTCTGCTTATATATTATCAGGAAAGCGTAGATGGGAGAAAGATACTGTGATATACACTTTCAGACACTAACAAAGGCATTGTAACTTGCATCAAAACAAGGAAGTAACCGTAGTTGCTACATATGGATGACTGACTTGAAAACTGGCCTTAAGGAATTTTATTCCTAGTAAAACATCCCTGACTTTTTGAAAATTCTGTGATCATGTTTCATGCAAATCCAAAAGTAAGCTGCATCTCTATAAATAGTCATGACTTTGTCCTATTTAAAATGGTTTAACCGAGGATTCTATAAAGATTCTCTACATTTTGCCTGTGGCTACTTTTCTACCATGAAATTTCAGAGTTGGCTGTTATGTAAAACAAAGCAATTTCACTGCAGTTCTCCTTGGAGGACAGCTCTGATATATGAAGAAAGCATTGATCTATTGCTGCTTCCCTGAGTGGATACAGCAGCAGCCAAAGGAAAAGGGCTTGGCTGGAGAACAGACGGGTGACCATCGTCGGCCTAGGTGTCAGTGGCAGGGTGGCTGGTGGCTCAGATCAGCATCTGGCTGACAACTCACAGCCTGGGAACCAGTCAAATGTGACAAATCTCCCCTTGCAATTTGATGGGATGCCCTGCTTGATTTCTTGTAGCCAGAAGAAAAGCAGATTTCCGATTAAGGCTGCTTTGTAACTCCATTCAGAGATAAAACAGGATTTTCTATGCTAATTTGTACTCTTTTCCATAGGAAATGAGAATAAAAAAGAAACCCTTTGTTAAATGGGCTTGAGCAATAATTCTGTCGTAAGTGCCTTTCTTTTCTTCTTGTTTTGTCCTGAACGCTGGTGTTTATATTTGGGGTTTTGGTTATATGCTTTTTTTAAAAATAAGATGGCTTCTGTGAGAGTTGCCATAAAGCTGTGGTTAGACAGTGTTCACTGCCAAACTAGTGTCTCTATGTGCTATAATCCTGTTTAGTACCTGTACAATAGTGGGACAGCTGGTGCAGGCTGCAGTTGGTGTGTGAGTATGCTATGTTGGGACTTGGGATCCACACAGACGATGAACCAGGTCAGCTTAGAACAGACCTAAGCACCCCTCAGACAGCTGGCTCAGTAACTATACACTAGCCAATCTTGGGAGGGTGATTCATGGAATAACATTAATTTTCTTCTCTAGCAGACGGTGAGGTAACTGAAGCCAGGTTGATTGTGCTACCTTGGGATTTCTACCTAATGATCTTCTGGAAAGCAGGTGCATTGGCAGGGATTTTAAGCTTCTGAAAATTCAACTAGTATTACAGAGTAAACCTTTGCTGCCATGGGGGTTTTGCAGGAGCGGGGTGCATTAATGTGAGATCATTACAAAGCATTTTGGTGACTACTACAGAATTAATGGCACTTTTATGACTTGCGCTTAATGAATGTCAAGAAATAAGAGTTTATATCTGTTCAAATAGTCATTTGAAATCAAACTAGCAAGCTGTCAGATGCATCCACCACATGAGAACTCCTTCTTGGTAATATTTGGTGTTTCTCTACATCCATCACATTTTAGACCATTGCTTGGAACCTCAGCTGTTCTACACAGGCTTGATGTAAGCTTTACCGTGACGAAAGCAAAGCATGTTGTCGCTTCTAGGAGGGCAATTTCCATGTCGTCCCTGTGGAAGCTTAGTTTTCTTCAGTATTGAAGTAGGTAAAATTATTCCTATCTGTGGAGCATCTCCTGATTTTGTTAAGTAGCATTCTTTAAGTTACTGATTGGCCATGTGGCCTAATGGATAAGGCATCTGATTCTGGATCAGAAGATTGAAGGTTCAAGTCCATTCATGGTCGTTTGTTAAGCTCAAGAAAACTGTAACCTCACTTCCCACATCACCAAATACAAGGGCATCTGCTGTGAGTCCATTCAACTCTCGGTCCTTCCCACACTTCTAAATCACCCAGTCTTTACTCATCTTTGTCTTCTGCCTGAGGAAAAAAATCTCCCTCCAATCAATACCAATTGCTTTTACCATGCCTCTCATCCGATTTACTCTGACTTCCTCTACTTTCCTGTTCCCTCTCTCTTCAGCATCTTCAGTCTCTTCTTTCTTCCATGCATTCCTCTTTTAAAACAAGCAAACAAACAAATCCTTTCTTGATCCTATCATCTACAATGTCATTTCAGCTTCCTCTTCTCTCCATTACACACTTCTTGAAAGAATAGTCTTCATCCACTGTCAACACTTTGCACTTGGCCCATCCCTCATTCAACTCTCTGTAGACCTCACTGTCTTCCCCTACACAGCCTCTGAAGAATGGCTGGTACATTCCAACCTACCACCCTCCACTACCTGCAATCCTCAGCCATACTTGACCCCACTAACGAGCCCCTCATTTTTGAAACTGGGTGGATTCTTGACTTTCTTGACTCTTTTTTCTCTATAGGTTCAGTTCTGAAGTCTATTTTTCTGTATCTTTTTCTGTGATATTTTCCCAATTCACTATTTTCAAATATATCTTAATGACTTCACATCCTTATTATATTTGCCCTTTATAACTAAAATTTCAACTCCATCAGTTCAGTTCAGTTCAGTCACTCAGTCATGTCTGACTCTTTGCGACCCCATGAATCACAGCACACCAGGCCTCCCTGTCCATCACCATCTCCCGGAGTTTACTCACACTCACGTCCATCAAGTCGGTAATGCCACCCAGCCATCTCATCCTCTGTCTTCCCCTTCTCCTCCTGCCCCCAATCCCTCTCAGCATCACAGTCTTTCCCAATCAGTCAATTCTTCGCATGAGGTGGCCAAAGTACTGGAGTTTCAGCTTCAGCATCATTCCTTCCAAAGAACACCCAGGGCTGATCTCCTTTAGAATGGACTGGTTGGATCCCCTTGCAGTCCAAGGGACTTTCAAGAGTCTTCTCCAACACCACAGTTCAAAAGCATCAATTTTTTGGCACTCAGCTTTCCTTATAGTCCAACTCTCACATCCATACATGACCACTGGAAAAACCATAGCCTTGACTAGATGGACCTTTGTTGGCAAAGAAGTATCTTGATACAATCATACCCAATTCCAATCTATTTCCACAGTAACTCTTCTTCTCGGCCCCCTTATCTCTATTAATGACACAGCTTTGAAATCAGACAGCCAATCTCACAAATCTTCTAATTGTTCATTCCTTCCTATCCCTTGGGGGCTTCCATGGTGACTCAGACAGTTAAGAATCTGCTTGCAATGCAGGAGACCCAGATTCAATCCCTGAGTTGGGAAGATACCCCGGAGAAGGGAATGGTTACCCACTCCAGTATTCTTCCCTGGGAAATCCAATGGGCAGAGGAGCCTGGCAGGCTACAGTACATGAGCTCTCAAAGAGTCAGACATGCCTGAGCGAGTAACACTTACACTTCCTATCCCTTGCCAATTGGCAAAACAGCTTCTTCCTATTTCTGTAGCATTTTTCTCATTTGCTCAGTATACACTTCTTTTCCATTCTTCCTTTTAATGACCATTTACACACTATTGTAAAAGATTTATTTTTATTATTAGTACTGTTATTAGATTCCTCTTTGTTTCTTCCAGTTCAAAACTCTTGCAAAATTGAAATAATGACTTATACAGTGTCACTCTCTTACACAAAAATCTTCAGTAGCTCTTCATTACCCACTACAGAAAGAATAAGCACAGACCCTCAAGACTCTTCATCCAACAGACAAGTTCATCTCTTCCGAGAGGATTGATTCCACAGCTTACCCTGCAAAGTAAATTATGTCATTCCTTTAATGTTCCTATGCTTTCTCATTCATATGTTCACTATTCTTTTCACTGACAATTTTTCTCCAGCTCCTCCATCTCTCCTGGCTAAATATATCCTACCTTATGAAGTTTTTCTGAGAAATAGTAAAAATATTACCAACAATGAAGTCCAAACACATGCATCATATACTTATAATTAAATGATATATAAAATAGATCTCTCAAGAAGCTAATACCCCACTGTGACTAGGATACTGTATCTCTACTGATAATTCTGTTTTAATGATTTATTTATTTAATTATTTAAGGTTAGCAGTGTACCCGTGTGTATCAATAAATACTTGTTGAATGAACAAATGAATTTAACTGATGGTTTTTAATTAGAATCTCTTGGCTCATTATCTTGGTCTTTCTTGAGGCTGACAAAGTTATCCATTTTGCTTTTATTTGTAATTTTATTCTTACTGATGTGTACACCATTTACACCTATTTATACTATTTACACTAATGGAAATAGTTAAACAAATTTATCATTGAAGCAAAATAAGAAAAATCAACACAAATATAACTAAATTTTATTTTATTAATTAATATTAGAAGAGAATATTATGTATCTGCCATTACACATCAACAATTATGAAATAAATTCCCAGTCAAAGGAACTATGTGTCACAGGCATCTAGCAGATTGGCACGTTAATGAACTTTTGTTGGTCATCACTATCGTAATAAATTTCCAGTAATAAGCTCCGTTGGAAATCATGACTAGTGTCCAGAGTTTTATGAACATATACATGCATACAAAATCTACNACTCACGTCCATCAAGTCGGTAATGCCACCCAGCCATCTCATCCTCTGTCGTCCCCTTCTCCTCCTGCCCCCAATCCCTCTCAGCATCACAGTCTTTCCCAATCAGTCAATTCTTCGCATGAGGTGGCCAAAGTACTGGAGTTTCAGCTTCAGCATCATTCCTTCCAAAGAAGACCCAGGGCTGATCTCCTTTAGAATGGACTGGTTGGATCCCCTTGCAGTCCAAGGGACTTTCAAGAGTCTTCTCCAACACCACAGTTCAAAAGCATCAATTTTTTGGCACTCAGCTTACTTCACAGTCCAACTCTCACATCCATACATGACCACTGGAAAAACCATAGCCTTGACTAGATGGACCTTTGTTGGCAAAGAAGTATCTTGATACAATCATACCCAATTCCAATCTATTTCCACAGTAACTCTTCTTCTCGGCCCCCTTATCTCTATTAATGACACAGCTTTGAAATCAGACAGCCAATCTCACAAATCTTCTAATTGTTCATTCCTTCCTATCCCTTGGGGGCTTCCATGGTGACTCAGACAGTTAAGAATCTGCTTGCAATGCAGGAGACCCAGATTCAATCCCTGAGTTGGGAAGATACCCCGGAGAAGGGAATGGTTACCCACTCCAGTATTCTTCCCTGGGAAATCCAATGGGCAGAGGAGCCTGGCAGGCTACAGTACATGAGCTCTCAAAGAGTCAGACATGCCTGAGCAAGTAACACTTACACTTCCTATCCCTTGCCAATTACTTGGCAAAACAGCTTCTTCCTATTTCTGTAGCATTTTTCTCATTTGCTCAGTATACACTTCTTTTCCATTCTTCCTTTTAATGACCATTTACACACTATTGTAAAAGATTTATTTTTATTATTAGTACTGTTATTAGATTCCTCTTTGTTTCTTCCAGTTCAAAACTCTTGCAAAATTGAAATAATGACTTATACAGTGTCACTCTCTTACACAAAAATCTTCAGTAGCTCTTCATTACCCACTACAGAAAGAATAAGCACAGACCCTCAAGACTCTTCACCCAACAGACAAGTTCATCTCTTCCGAGAGGATTGATTCCACAGCTTACCCTGCAAAGTAAATTATGTCATTCCTTTAATGTTCCTATGCTTTCTCATTCATATGTTCACTATTCTTTTCACTGACAATTTTTCTCCAGCTCCTCCATCTCTCCTGGCTAAATATATCCTACCTTATGAAGTTTTTCTGAGAAATAGTAAAAATATTACCAACAATGAAGTCCAAACACATGCATCATATACTTATAATTAAATGATATATAAAATAGATCTCTCAAGAAGCTAATACCCCACTGTGACTAGGATACTGTATCTCTACTGATAATTCTGTTTTAATGATTTATTTATTTAATTATTTAAGGTTAGCAGTGTACCCGTGTGTATCAATAAATACTTGTTGAATGAACAAATGAATTTAACTGATGGTTTTTAATTAGAATCTCTTGGCTCATTATCTTGGTCTTTCTTGAGGCTGACAAAGTTATCCATTTTGCTTTTATTTGTAATTTTATTCTTACTGATGTGTACACCATTTACACCTATTTATACTATTTACACTAATGGAAATAGTGAAACAAATTTATCATTGAAGCAAAATAAGAAAAATCAACACAAATATAACTAAATTTTATTTTATTAATTAATATTAGAAGAGAATATTATGTATCTGCCATTACACATCAACAATTATGAAATAAATTCCCAGTCAAAGGAACTATGTGTCACAGGCATCTAGCAGATTGGCACGTTAATGAACTTTTGTTGGTCATCACTATCGTAATAAATTTCCAGTAATAAGCTCCGTTGGAAATCATGACTAGTGTCCAGAGTTTTATGAACATATACATGCATACAAAATCTACATATGCATCTCATTCTCTGTGCATATGTGCTTACACAGTACACACACAATGGGAACTTCTTTTTTTAATATGACATTTATTCAAGTCATGAGTAGCTAAGTGCCTGTCTGCCATAGCTCCCTTCTTTTTATGTATACCTATTCTGGTTTTCCTAATGTATTTCTGATTTCATATGTCCAAAACTTATCTTTGTTCATTAAAACTTAGCATAGAATCAACTCTTGGTTTTTTTGTTTCTTTTTGGCACTCCATGGCAATAATTTAAATTAGATAAATCTTTAAGCTTCATTATACTACAAAATGTTCCCAAAATTTAACTGAATTTATATAATCCTATACCTCTGATCTTTTGTACATGGTACTGTATTCTTAAGAGATGTACTGCCATGAAATAGTTGCCTAACTTTTAATATCAGTTTCATAACACTGAGTCTCTCCCAAATCATAAGATTTCATTTTAATTTGCCATAAGACCCTAACTCCAGTAGCTAAAAAGTTGATATTAACATTCTTAATTGTTAAGATTTTGAACAAGTTAGTCATTATAACCCATCCAAGTCATTCAGAAAGCAGTAAGACTGTTTGGAGTTGGGACAGGAATAGCTGGTCTTACATGAGAAACTCCGGGAGTTGGTGATAGACAGGGAGGCCTGGTGTGCTGCGTTTCATGGGGTCACAAAGAGTCGAACACGACTGAGTGACTGAGCTGAACTGAACTGAACTGAACATGGGAAACATGTTTTTCATGTAATGCTATCAATATGCCTTTGACATGAGGCAGAAGCCATTAACTCTGCTTCCAAAATGGAAACTGAGATTCAGAAAGTTAAGCATGGCACTGCAGCTCAATTTGTAGAGCTGAGCCTTAAACCCATGATGTTTTGCTTTTGAAGCCCATATTGTTCCGTTACTCTATGTTTCCATCATGCTATGGAAATTTCTATTCCATACTGAAGCCATTCCATTCTGTGTCTGGTTTCTTTCAGACCCTACTCTCTTTTATTCAAAAATAATTTATCACTTGATTAGGAATGAGTTCAACCTACTTATGCTTTGTTTGTTTTGGTACAAAGTTTATACAAACTTTGGTACAAAGTTGCTGTCTTAATGTAATTAAGATGCAAAGCCACTCTGAACATCAGTGTTTCTAAAATGGGCAATGTTCTGCTCCAAGGAATAATTAGTGCTCTATAATCATACTGTGCATGTATTTAGTCTGCTTATATAAAACTGACCTTATTTTGGATTTATTCTCTCTTCTTTCAAAAATATATATATGTATGTATACCTTATCATTATGGTTAAGCAAATGACCTGACAAAAATTGATGACTTATTGGAAAACTTGACAACTTTTATATTGATATTTCTGAGTAGTCATTCAATTATTCTAGGTAATGTTCTATTTATACAAAATTGCTTAAGAGGTCATTAGAAGCCATCATGACTTTTAGTGTCATGATAAGTTGAGCTTTTTCATGCTAACTGCATTCGTTTAAATACATAAACTCAGAAGTGTTGTCTTTGAGTCCTAGTCATGCTGAGCTATTTGGAGTTAGCAAACAGTTTTCAAATCTTTAGCTGTTTAATGAAGTAAAGCTGCATCTCTACTTCAAACAGAGTTGCATATGGGTCTGTAAGCTTATCTGAATGTTTTTATTCAAGTAATGAATCTGAGATCCAAGTTGTAATGCATCTGGGATCTAGGTTGTATTCACCTGTGACTGCGCCATATTGGTGAGTTTTGCTTGCAGGCAAGTGGTGGATACATGTGGTCCATTACCAATGGATTTAATCACTAGACTTCTGGGACTGCTTCAGCCTAGACGGAGGTCACACATAGCTGGATTAAGAACAAAAACAATTTTTAAGAATCCCAGTGCACAACCACAATTTCCAAGGATTAACCTTCATTGACACTCCTTTGATTCCATTGGCTTTATAACCTCAATAGTCTTTTTACTATTTGAAATAGATTTTAAATGTGAAGCAACTAAGCTCCAGATTGGTTGAATTTGGTATCTAGAGATACTGAACATCAAAGAAGAATTGTAATCATATCTTTCAGAAGAGTAAATGGATATGGCTCATGGTGGAAAATCATCTCATTAACAAAGAATCCAATAAACAGTCACTTCATTCCCTTTGCCTGGCACCAATATCTAAAATTTGGGTCACTCACTGTCCCACTAGGGGTTGGTGAATTCTTCATGTTTAACCACGTATCTAATTTCAGAAGCTAAAACCCAGCCTTGTCACAAGGCTAGTAAGAATTTGCTCATCAGTATAGTCAGTATAGCCTATAGGTAGGACATGTCCGGTGAATTGCAAAAGGAGGCAATGCTCTGATTGAAGCCCAACCCTCCAACAACCCTTCATTCACAGCACATTCATCAAAGATGCTGTGCTATATGAAGTAGGTTCTATTGCCTTACTTCCTGAGGGAAGTAATATATCTTATTGGAAAAGGCAGAGTCTTAGAGTTAAGACCATCTGGATTTAAATCTCAGCTTTGCCACTTACCAGCTGTGTGACGTTGATCAAATCACATAATATTCGAGCCTGAGGTTTTTATGTTAAAAAATAACCATGTATATCTCATAAAATTTGTATGAGACTTAAAGCACATTTGCTATAGTAGGTGCTTTGGAAATGTTAGTTACTTTTTAAAATTAGTAACAAAGACTCAGTGATTTCACACCTCTCTATTAAAAGAGCCTCTTTACTTGCTATCCCCTTACCTGTCTTATTTTTCTTATTTATATTAACTTGATTGGACTGGACTACTGACTGTATGTTCAATCATGTCTGACTCTTTGTAACCCCATGGACTATAGCCCGCCAGGCTCCTGTTTCCATGGAATTTTCCAGGTAAGAATACTGAAGCAAGTTGCTATTTCCTACTTTAGGGGATCTTCCCAACCTACATCCAGCCCACATCTCTTATGTCTGCTACATCAGCAGGTGGGTTCTTTACCACTAGTGCCACCTGGGAAGACCTTACATGATTATCTGTATGCAAATATATAAGCAGGCAGGGAACAAAAGAGATATCCCAGACTCTAGAGTATCCAAGGCTTCCCAGATGGCACTAATGGTAAAGAATCTGCCTGCCAAGGGGTGAGATATAAGTTGGATCCCTGGGTTGAGGAGATCCCCTGGAGGAGGAAGTGGCAACTGCTCCAGAATTCCTGGAAATCCCTGGATTTCCTGGGAAATCCCATGGACAGAGATGCCTGTGAGCTACAGTCTGTGGGGTCGCAGAGTCGAACATGACTGAGCAACAGAACACAGATTATCTAAGAAGAAGAATCCAGTTACTCACCATCACACCACTCTGCGTTGATCCCTTTGCTGGCCTGGATATTTTATAGGATGCTTATCTGTTTAATTTATTTATTGCTTCTTATCACTATGAAGTTTGTTCCATGAGATCCAGGACCTTTGTATATCTTGAATATTACTATAATGATTGAAGAGGTGACAGAATCCAAAGATGAGAGAGGAGTGATCATATATCACAGTACTAGATAGAAAAGTAGAGTCTAGATTCAAGTCAAAAGAGAGAGAGATAGCGAAAAAACATAAAAAGTGGTATTGACAGAAAGGCAATGGTATTCTCTGCCCCTAGAGCAGGAACATTCTGTTCTATATTGTCTATTGTGTATGCGTGTGCTTGTTGGATAGGGGGAGGTAAAAAGAGGAGAGAGAAAGATATGTAGGTTGCCGAGATGCAAGCTTAGTTGCTCAGTCCTGTCCATTCTTTTGCTACCCCATGGACTGTAGCCAACCAGACTCCACTGTCCATGGGATTCTCCAGGCAAGAATACTGGAGTGGGTTGCCATTTCCTCCTCTAGGGCATCTTCCCAAACCAGGGATTGAATCTGAATCTCCTGCAACTCCTGCATTGGCAGGCAGATTCTTTACCACTGTGCCACATGGGAAGCCCATTTGATTTGTAGGTTGACAGTGAAAGTGAAAGTCACTCAGTCCTGTCAGACTCTTTGTGACCCCATGGACTATACAGTCCATGGAATTATCCAGGCCAAAATACTGGAGTGGGTAGCCTTTCCTTCTCCAGGGGATCTTCCCAACCCAGGTCTCCCACATTGCAGGTGATTCTTTATTGAGGCACAAGGGAAGCCCAACAATACTAGAGTGGGTAGCCTATCCCTTCTGCAGTAGATCTTCCCAACCAAGTAATTGAAACAGGGTCTCCTACATTGCAGGTGGATTTCTTAACAACTGAGTTATCAGGGGACCCATCTGATCTGTAGGTTAGGGACCAGGGAATTGATGAGAGCTCAGTTTTTTAAAAAAATCAAAAAATGGGCAGAAGATCTTATGCATTTTCCAATAAAGACATACAGATGGCCATAAGGCATATGAAAAGATCCTTAACATCACTAATTATCTGAGAAATACAAATCAAAACTATAGTGAGGTATCATCTCACACTAGTCAGAATGTCCATCATCAGAATGTCTACAAATAATAAATGCTGGAGAGGGTTTAGAGAGAAGGGGACTCTTCAGCACTGTTGGTGGGAATATAAGTTGGTGTAGCTACTATAGAGAACAATATGGGAACTTCTCAAAAAAAACAAAAAGTAGAGTTAGCATCAGTTCAGTCGCTCAGTCGTGTCCAACTCTGTGACTCCATGAATCGCAGCACGCCAGGCCTCCCTGTCCATCACCATCTCCCAGAATTCACTCAGACCCACGTCCATTGAGTCCATGATGCCATCCAGCCATCTCATCCTCGGTCGTCCCCTTCTCCTCCTGCCCCCAATCCCTCCCAGCATCACAGTCTTTTCCAATGAGT